>JBBPBX010112656.1:0-10562 GCA_038048925.1 Garcialebias charrua
TGATTGGTGACTCTAAATTGACCCTAGGTGTGAGTGTGAGAGTGGATGGTTGTTTGGTGTGAGTGAGACAGGTCCCTCTTGTAAATGAGTCCCTGTGACTCAACGAGGCTAGCCTGTATAAATAAAGGTTGAATGAATGAATGAAAAATTCAGCATTTCCTCTGGGTGTCTTCTTGAAAGTCTTGGGTTCTGTGAAAGGAACCTTGTGGAGCTGAGCTTGTCGCATCATACCACAGCTGCCATAGCCTCTCAGGGTCATCTCATCCACCAGGGACAGGGTTGTGAAGAGGTTGTCATGGTAAAACTTGACTCCAGGTGGAACTTCAGCTTTCTCTGCCAGGCCAAGAACCACACTTGGTCCCTGACCAAGTCCAGTTTCCACCAGATCTGTGTGGCTTCCTACATATGGCTAGATCATCAACATATTTTACCTCAGCGAAACACAAGCTAATGTTAGGCTAGCAAAAAAATGATGTTAGCTAGCAAGAGAATGATGTATGGAAGCAAATAAAAATCTTAGACACACAGGCCTTGACTACATAATTTATTTTGCTAGGAAGAGTATCCTTAGAAGACTAAAATAAGACATTGCACATCATTTTACAATTTGAAATAAGAAAATTAGGTCCAATCCTGCAGAAAGTGTTTTCCTGTAGTTAATAATAATAATAATAATTAATTAAATTTATAACGCACTTTTCATTACCGAAAATCTCAAAGTGCTACACATATATTGAATGCTACACACATTCATAAACCGGTGGCGGCAGACTACCATGCAAGGAGCTTTCCAGTCCTACCGGGAGCAACTCAGGGTTAAGTGTCTTGCCCAAGGACACAACGACACATGGTGCGGGTCCCGGGAGTCGAACCGCCAACTTTCCGATCGGGAGACGACTGTCATTACCACTACACCACGGCCGCCAAGCTATGTGCCCATTGGCAACTTTTGTTGCCACTTACAAAATGACGCCCATGAACAAAAAAAAATATTTATCCTAGGTACTATTTTTGTGGAGTGTGTTACTGTAGAGACTTGAAAGATTAAATAATTATAAAAATGTATGGGGGGAAACCATAAGAAATGTTGTGAAAATTACCCTTTTCCAGGACGATTTGAATATTCCATGTCTTCAGCCGGATGGCCCAGGAAGCATGTGAATTCATGCAACAGGAAGCACTTGGAAACATTTTTTAAAATAAAAACCTTTGTCTAAGTTGTCTACTAGTTTATAGGTGGAAAATGTTGTATTAATACATTTGAGATTTTTTTACTGAGTGGAAAATGACAGTGATACACTTTGGCAACAATTGTTACCAGTGGGGCTAAATGGGTTGTTAAGTCTAAGTCTCTGTGTTAGTATTTGTAGTTGCATTGGCTCCTGTCACCTCGGTCTCCTGTGTTTCCTGTGTCCCCAGTGATTATGTTTGCTGACCCACCAGCCTTTTGTGTTTAAAATGAATTATTATTATTTACCTTTACCTGCGTTCCTTGTGCCTGCACCACTGGGTTTGACATTTAAGCATCAATTATGACGAGCAGTTTATAACAGCCCTATTCTATTACAGTATCCTTTTATTTAATTTCACAAAACAAGGTATTTCATGGCACAATTACTATGGAAATACTATCTTGCTGGAAGTGCTACCAGGTTTGTACTTCCTCTTGCAATTAACCACCTAATTTTATTTAAATGATCCACAATATGTCAGCAGCAGATTTTGTTAGGGTCCTCTATGTTTTTAAATTGTACTCCTCAAATGTACTTGTTACTGTTTTCTCCACATCAAACTAAGTGGTTTTATCTAAATGGTTGTAATAATGGTAAACTAAACTAAACTAAACTAAATGGTTTTAAGAATCTGTTGGAATCCTGGCAAAAACCAATGCAGACATGTTCCTGTTTTTTTTTTTTCTTTCTACATCTACCTTATAATCTGTCTGTTTTGCTACTTTGATATATTTGTTTTAATTTGTTTAAAAAAAAACTGTATTTCTCTCTTATGTTTGTCTATTGTTGATTGTTTAAGGAAATTCTACTGTTGCTGTTGTCATCATTCTTTAGTTTGTAGACAGGTCCCTCTTGTAAATGAGTCCTCGAGGCTCAATGTGATTAACCTGATTTCGGCAGCTAAGGAATAAATGTACAACTGCCATCAAAGCCGCAAAACGTAACTACTTCTTATCTCAGACCTCCAAAAATCTAAACGATCCTAAAAAAATTATAGAAAACCATCAAATCTCTCTCAGGCACCCCCCAATCATCTGACCTCCCATCACAATTTCTTGTTGACTCTGTTCCTGTGTCAAATAAGCACGAGATCCTGAACTGTTTCAATAAACATTTTGTTGCTTCTAGTTCATTATTTGACACAGTTACAAACGGAAAATCAGCCACTTTATCTAATAATCAAACTTCTACAAATCAAATCCCTCCTACAAGTCAACCATCTGTTAATCACACCTTCTCTTTTTCTCCGTTCTCAGTCAGTGAGGTAAATAAACTGTTAAATGATCTTGATCCTAAAAAATCTGCAGGTCCAGATGAACTTCCACCTTACTTCTTAAGGCTGGCTGCTCATATCATCACAGTCCCTGTGACCCACATCTTTAATCTGTCCATAAGCCAAAACACCATTCCGGATGCTTGGAAAACAGCCTTTGTTCTTCCTTTGCTGAAGGGAGGTGACCCCACCTCATTGAACAATTATCGACCGATCTCTAAACTCTGCATCTTAGCCAAGGTTCTAGAAAAACTGATAAACTCTCAGATCAAAAATTATCTGGACTCATTTAACATCTTACCTCTCCATCAATCTGGTTTCAGGAAAAAACACAGCACAACAACTGCTTCTCTGAAGGTTCTGAATGATGTTGTTGAAGCATTGGATGCTAAGGACTATTGTGCTGCACTTTTCTTAGACCTGTCTAAAGCTTTTGACACTGTGGATCATAACATCCTGTGTCATAAGCTCTCAGAAATCGGTTTCTCTGATCACACCATCGGTTGGTTTTCTAACTATCTTTCCAATCGGAGGCAATGTGTTCAACATAACGGTACTTCTTCCAGCTATTTAACAGTTAAAAATGGTGTACCACAAGGCTCAGTTTTAGGACCCACTCTCTTTACAATCTACATAGCTAATGTAGGTCACTGCATCCCTGATGCATCCTTACATTTCTATGCTGATGATACAGTTGTTTATTGCCGAGCTAAAACAGTAGCTAAGGCTTTCCAGTTACTGCAATCCGCTTTTGACATCATCCAGTCAGATTTGTTCCGTCTCAAACTTGTCCTAAATGCTGATAAAACAAAAGGGATGTTTTTTTCAAATAGGAAGGCGGTTCCAGCAGATCCTCCTCTGATTTTATCTTCAAATGGTGTCCCTATTGAGTTTGTTGATTCCTATAAATATCTGGGTATCCTGATCGATTCACATCTCTCTTTTAAACTCCACGTGGAAAACCTAGTGAAGAAACTGAAAGTTAAACTGGGTTTCTTTTTCAGAAACAGATCATGTCTATCACTGAATGTTAGGAAACGCCTTGTATCTGTGACTTTCCTTCCCTCCATTGATTACGGTGACATTCTCTACATGAATGCTCCTACAAGCACCCTGCGGATGTTGGATGTTGTCTATCATGGTGCACTAAGATTCATAACTGGTTGTGATTATCGTACCCACCACTGCACCCTGTATTCACTGGTTAACTGGACATCATTAACCTCACGCAGACTCTTCCACTGGTACATTTTCATCTTCAAATCACTTCTTGGTCTGCTGCCCTCATACATCTCCTCCTACATGTCTTTGCGTGAGTGCAGCTACAGCGTGCGCTCTCAGGACATGATTACCTGCAGTGTTCCGTCAGTGAGGACTGAACTTGGAAAAAGGGCCTTCTCCTACTCCGCTCCTGCTTCATGGAATATCTTACAAAAAGATCTGAAGCTCTCGACCTTGACTTCTCTAAATGGTTTTCAGAATCTGTTGGAATCCTGGCAAAAACCAATGCAGATTTGTTCCTGTCTTTGATTTTATACATATACCTTATAATGTTTTGCTAGTTTTTTGATACTTTGTTAAAAAATATATATATATATATATATATATATATATATATATATATATATATATATATATATATATATATATATATATGTATATATATATATATATTTTTTTTTTCTCTCTCTTTTGTTTTCTATTGTTTATTGTTTGTTTGTTTATTGTTTAAGGAAATTCTACCATTGCTGTTCATTGTTCTTTAGTTTTAGCAGGTCGCTTTCGTAAATAAGCCCATGAGGTTCAAAAGATTTACCTGACTAAATAAAGGTTGAATGAATGAATGAATGATTAAATAAAGGTTGAATGAAAATTGGAAATAAAAAGTCTATAATAGTTTTGGGTATGCTGTATGAAATTGTCTTTGATCAAGTATTTATCTGTATAAAAACTGCCTTCAAAATTATTCATGTTGATACAGATGGATGTGTTTCTCAATTAATGTATGAGTTTATGTGAAGTGACTTAGCTGCACTTGTATCTCGAACCGTGAGGTGAACCATTTACATGAAGATACAGTAATTAACATTGCATGCTTCATTTGTACATGTTAATTGTGCTTTGACTCATTGGTGTACATTACAATCTACACATTCAAAGAAAAAAAATATATATGTAAAAACATGCAAACATGTATAGGAAACTCAAGTCATTTGAGCTGATGGACAAACAGAAACTATTTGGTAGTTGTGGTTTTGGCCGAGAAAAGTCTCTGGATCACTGACATCAGGTTCCTGGTTAACACAAATGCCTACTATAGACCAAAGCAGCTCCACTCCATAAACACTACTGTACTGATAACTGATCTGATAAATGAACAGTTAGAAACAAGAAAACTATGCATTTTGGCAATGTGTTAGAAAAGCTGCCTTCTTTTACAATTGCTATTTTAGACAGAGAACTCAGCATTGTAAAGAATTTTCAAATAAACTGTGTTTTTGTTTGCTGTCAAAGTTTCACTTTACATAGAGTTTTTTTGTTAATCACTGCAAACACTTTACAATTCATCATAATCTATTATATAGTAAAATATGTAAATAAACCAGAGGGTGTCATTTAAATTTTCTAATTTGAACTTGCTGATGAGAAACTTGAGTTAAAATGAGTCTATTACTGGGCTCTCGTTAACAATTCAATCATCAGTTGATACTGTAATTCTGAAGTCAGCACTCATGACATTATTTCAGTATATGTTTGTGTTAGAAATGTATAATTTCAAGACTAAGGAAGATGTTGGTGTAAAAATATTTAAACACCTCTGGAGTGTTGTTGGATTGTTTGCAGAAAGTGCAAAAAACATTCTGAAATGGCTTGGATAGGCCATGAATTTAAAGTGCTTTATAGATATCCATCTATCCATCCATCCACTCGTCCATCCATCCATTGTCTTTTACTCGCTTTTTCTTGTTGGGTCGCAGGGTCACTGGTAACCATATCCAGCAGTCACTGTGTGAGAGGCGAGGACACCCTGGACAAGTCTCCAGTCCATCACAGGGACACATTCAAACAAGACAAACAACCATTCGCTCTCTCACTCACACCTAAGGACAATTTAGAGTTACCAATCCGCCTAATGTATGCTTTTTGGTCTGTGGAAGGAAACCGGAGTAGGCAACATACACGAAGTACAAAAAATAGACATAAAAACGTTGCCGAACGACCAAACACAGATCAACTGGCGTTGAAAGCAACGGAACAGTAGTGAGTCTTTAAACGGGATTTGACAACCGAGATGGAGGGGGGCTGTCTGACGAGCAGAGGTAACTCGTTCCAGATTCTTGGAATCGTGAACTTGTGTACATTAGGGAGATATCACAACATCTGAAATTTTAAAGGAATCCTCAGATAATGACTAAACAGTGTAAACATTTGTTTAAATGCCAACAATCTATTAATTCATATCAAAATCATCATGCAGTTCCTATAACTGTGTTTTGACTTTATAAAGAAAGCCGAACACTGAAGGCCATCGATTATTGAAGCCTTTGAAATATAAACATTGCCAGCACTTTCATATTGTACTTTCTGTTTCATTTATGAATGGATTAAACAATATTAAATTAAAACTTAAAACAGATTTATAGCAACAACAAAAAAATAATAATAAATAAAAGGAAAGAAGTTTTGTGCAACAAAAAGAGAACACAGATGAGAAAACTGCATCAGTTACTCTGCAGTGTAGGAGATGCAGGAACAAGCTCCATGTGTTAAACTAAATTAGATAAAGGCATTTTTAGATTGTTATTGAAAAAATGCATAACCATTTGGCCCATTCATTCTGGGGTGGAGAGTAGCCGACATCCAAGATTCGGCCCAACCCGCGCCCTGCTGGCAGGACAGGACACCCGAGCCCAAGCAACCCCTAGGTAGAGCGCAAAGCCAGCCCCGCCAACAGTGAACCCTCAAGCCCCGAAACCTCCCATAGTCCAGGACAACACCCGACGGCCTGTCATCTTACTGGACCCCACCCCCAGTATGGCCGCCAGGGAACCAGGGGGTGGGAAATTTTTTTTTTTAAACAAACCTAGACCCCGACACACACACCCCCATCCACAAATGTGCTGTTGATGTGTGTTGTTGTAAAGTGCACTTAAAAAAGGTAAGAGAAGGAGCAAAGGCTGACATAATGCCAGTTTCCCCTCCACCCCAACTCTAACCCAAGCCTTTACTGTCTAAATGCATAATTGTGAGTGAGCACACGCACAGGAGGCGAGAGTGGTGTCATCTCGCCACCCATAACCATAGTGCTCACCCCAAATTCCTATATGTAAATTTTATGAGGATGTTTATGAGTGAATGTCTAAGGTGTACAATAAAATTGAGTCCCAGGTGGTTCTGAATAACAGAGATGTAAAAACGTTGCAGCACACCCGAGTCTCAAAAGGATTGCAGACGGTGGTTGGGTGTGTTTGCCTTGTGCTATTTTTGTGGATTTTTATTTTGTGGTCTTACTTTCTGTCTTTTCCTTTCTTTCTTAAAGTTGAGTTGCTCCCGGTAGGACTGGCAGTGCCTTGCAAGGCAGTCTACCGCTACCGGTGTATGAATGTGTGTATTAATGGGTGGATGGTTGGTACTGTGAAGTGCTTTGGGGTCCCTCAAAGGGGGCTGGAAAGCGCTATATAAGTAAGTTCCATTTACCATTTAAAAAAATGTATATATATTGGTGTGAAGAGGATGGCTGTTAGGTGAGAAGGGAGGCCATCTATAAAGGAAATAATAATAATAATAATAATAATAATAATAATAATAATAATAATAATAATAATAATAATAATAATAATAATAAAATTATTATTATGATGTTAATAAAAAATTAACTAAAGAACTAGGAAAGAGTCAATCTTACAGTTTGAACACAAAATACCGAATTCAGTTTACATCAAATGCATCAAAGCAGCATCAGACGGTGGGCCTGTGATTGGAAGATTGCAGGTTCAAGCCCCGGTACGACAACATAAAAAAATGTGGGTGGAAAAAGGTGAAACACCCACACCTGCCTCCACCCTCATTTGCCCCACTCTGTGCGCCTGAGCAAGGCCCTTAACCCCCACCATCTGCTCTCTAAGGCCCAGGTATATCTTGGCGTTCGACCGTACGGCGCTCGACGCCGTTCGAGCGCGAGGCACAAGCGTAGCCCCACTAGGCACGAACGCGCAAAGCTCAATTTTTATGACTGCGTACGCGTGGCGCGTTGTCACACAATAAACTGCCCGGCGCCGGACTGTTTTGTATGTGACACAAATGTATTAAATTCCTCTTCTTCATCCCTGATCTGGACTTTTCTTTTGTTTTTTTGCCAAAGGTCAAGTGATCGCTTCCTCCTCCGCTGACTCAATAACTGACATGATGAGGAAATGAATGAATTTGTCACGAGCTAATTAAACTCGGGTCCTACGTGGCTGCGTGAGATTCTCCAGATTTCCTGGTGTGCTGTGGGCTGCAGGACCAGCACTCCCTGTTTTTTTTATTTTTAGAACTTTTTAATAAGATATAAACACAGAACACCGCTGCGCTGAAGCAGCCGGCTCGCCTTTTTTTTCTCCCCCGACCTGTCAATCAATTCAGTAGGCGTGTCAGCAAATGACCAATCAGCGAACGTTTTTGTGCTGTGGCTTCTCAAATTACGTCAAGAATTTGGAGCGAAAACGCGAGAATGAACGCGAGAAAGAACGCAGAGCTGTGCCAGTGAACGCGCACGCAAAGAATGCTTGCACGAAGCGGCGTTCGGCCGAAAACAGAGCTATACCTGGGCCTTTAAGGCAGAGATATAGCTCTGCGTTCAGCCGTATGTCGCTCTACGCTGTACGTACGCAGAGGCACAAGCTTACATCCGCAGGGCACGTACGCGCCAAGCTCAAATTTTAAGACCACGTGCGCGAGGCGCGTTGTCGCACAATAAACTGCCCGGCGCCGGACAGTTTTGTATGAGACACAAATGTATTAAATTCCTCTTCTTCATCCCTGATCTGGACTTTTCTTTTGTTTGTTTTTTGCCAAAAGTCAAGTGATGGCTTCCTCCTCCGCTGACTCCACTGATGAGGAAATGAATGAATTTGTCACGAGCGAACTAAACTCATGTCCAGCGTGGGTGTGCAAGGCTCTGCATATTTCCTGGTGTTCTAGTGTGCTGGACCAGCGCTCCCTGTTTTTATTTTATTTTTTAGAACTTTTTATTAACATATAAACACAGAATACCGCTGCGGCAGAAGCTGTGTGGAGTGCCATTTTTTTCCCCCACCCGACATGTCAATCAATTCAGTAGGCGTGTCAGCAAATGACCAATCAGCAACCTCAGTTTGTCCCGTAGGTAAACGCTCCGCACTGCTGTTGCTCAAATGACGTCAAGAACATGGAGCGAAAACGCGAGTATGAACGCGAGAACAAACGCAGATCTGTGCTTGTGAACGCGCACGCACAGAACGCACGCGTAGAGCGGCGTACAGGCCGTACGCAGAGCTATATCTCGGCCTTAAAACAGGTCTCTCTTGACAATGAGTTATTGTGGCTCAATGAGACTACCTGGATAAATAAAGGGTCAATAAAAAAAATGTTTTAGGGCTGCCTTAAATTTAAGTTAATGACACAAAATTAAATGAAAAAAATCAGTTTTGCTTCCCACAGATTTCAGAATAATTCTCTATATTGAGTAATGTGAGAAAGTAGGGATTTACTGCACCGCTTCACATGATCCTGGCCATCAACTCCCACGCTCTCTGCATCTCCACAGCATGGAGCATCCACTGTCTGTCAACTCTCCAACAGGAGGCAAACTAAACAACACAGAGGGAACGGGATAAGAATGTACACAAACTACTCAGAGGGAAATGGAAACTGGGCCTGTGTGTTACATATACAGTACATACACATATACACACAAAGTGAGTCATGCTAATAATAAATTCAGTTTTAGATGCCTGGTTTTGGAGACTTGGTGTGGACTTCCACAGTCTGTCATGTTTCAGCATCATTACTTCAATGGGAAGTATTTAATCTGCAGTGACAAATAATGTAGGTGCTTGATAACTGGAGGAGGGTTACTGCAGCAGATAAGTAAAAAACAAAAAAACTTGAAAAAATGAAAACAATATTTTTACTTATATGAAGCAAAACTTCAGATTTTCCAAAGTGGATTTCTGTGAAAGGATATTGAAAATTTGATATTTCACTTGTTTTAAGTGACTCGTTGAACAAACTCAGTTTTGAGAAATAGTGTTTAATTCTCATCAGACAACAAAGTTTGTTGTTGTTGTTTTAAGGAAGCCCCAGTTAACAGTCATGAACAAGTGCCATCAGTTTCACTCTACATAGTTATTTCAACAACAACAGTGACAACAACAACAACAACAACAACAATGATGATGGCAAAGATGACAACAAAAACAATAATAAATGTCACATTACTGTCATCTGTGTATGTTTCCCATACAAGACGAAATTCGTCTCTGCATGTAACCCAGCCACCACCAGGTGGTGCAGTGAGCATCCATAGAAAGCGCCCGGGGAGCTGGGGAAATAGGTGTGCACTCATAGACACCCCAAGGTGTGTGGTGGCCGGGGCCGGGGTTTGAACCTGTGTCCTTTGGGTCCCAAGTCGGCAGCCCTGCCTCTACACCATCTTGGCCCCTGATGATAAAGATGACATTCTACCTGGAAGTTCAAGTTCAAGTATCTTTATTGTCATTCACATCACATGTGGTACATGAGGTGGAACAAAATTGTGTACCCATGGTCCCAGTTACACCCCAAAATAGCAAAAATATAAAGTATAAAAAGGAACATTGTACAAGGATCTAAGATATACAGTACTGTAAATGAAGATATACACTAAATGAACGCCAAACGTTACACTAAAAGATCCAAGATATACGCTAAACACAAATAATGTAAAATAGTATGGCGTATCAACAGTAGCCCAAACACACATACACACACACAATCACACACGCACACACACACACAATCACACACACACACACACACACACACACCATATATAT
>JBBPBX010112657.1:0-10562 GCA_038048925.1 Garcialebias charrua
TTTGATGTGGAAATCCAATTTTAAATAAATGATGTGGAAATCCAATTTTCAATAGTGACCTTTCAAATGCCTAGAGACGCAGCCACACACCAAAATGGAATTCGGTGCGTTGCTTATTTTTGAAGCTATCCAGCCCACAATGTTTACATTTATACATATACAGTAGTCCCTTGGTACATCGCGGTTTGACTTACGCATACCGTACTCACTCTTTCACGTTTTCAACGTAAGATTTTACACGACACACGATTGGCTGATTGATAGAAAGTGACCAACCAGAGCATTGTGCTGAGGGGCAGACTGGCCATCAGAAGCACTGGGACATTTCCCAATGGCCTGGCTCGCTCAGTGATTGCTGAGGGCCCCCCTCCTTTCTCTTTCTGAGGCTGTCTGTCACAGCAGAGCAGAGACATACAGTTCTGCTGTGACAGACAGCCTCAGAAAGATAAAAAAAAGGAGGTGGGGGCTCTCTTTCCTCATTGCTACTGGCCATCAGGAGCACTAGGGAATGTCCCGGTGGCCTGGCCTGCTTATCCACTCTCTCTCTCTTTCAAAACCGATTGACTCTTATTTTTCCACCTAAGGATTTTCTCCAATATTCTACATTTGTCCATCTGATCTGTTCATCCCTGCTCCCTGAGCAGTAGCGATTGGGAAAGACAGCTCCCACCCTTCGCCTCAGTCTTTCTCTTTCTAAGGCTGTCTGTCACAGCAGAGCAAAGACACACAACAGGTTGCGTGCCCGCCTGTTTTGTCTCTGCTCTGCTGTGACAGACAGCCTCAGAAGGAAAAAGGAGGGGTGTGTGTCTGTCTTTCCCCATCTCTACTGGTCACTGGGAGAACCGGGAAATGTTGTGGTGCTCTCGATAGCCAGTCCGCCCCCGGGCGCTAATTGGCTCAGTAACTGTAGCATCAGTCTGTCAGCTCTCTTTCGGTGTGCACTTTTAGAGCGTTACGAGAGTTTAGGATATTGTTAAGAACATTGCAAAAGTGTAGGAAAGGTTTATAAAGCCTTAAAATATATATAGATACTAGAATAAATAGAACGTCCCTACTTAATGGATTTTCACCTATTGTGCTGGTGTCTGAAACATAACATAAAGTGAGGGATTACTGTATAGGTGCAACCACCTTGGATTTTGACATGGCAACCCAATTTTTAATAGGGACCTTTCTTATGCCTAACATGCAGCCACAAACCAAAATGGAAGTGGTACTTAAGTTATTTTTCAAAAATTTTAGCTCACAAACTGATGGATGAATGGAGGAAGGGTATTTCCAATCCCCCTCTTGTCTTTGTGATGGGGGACAATAACGGCGGACTCAAGGCCAAAATCTAACAAAGCTGGGTGCCTCCCCTCCATTCTGTTAACACACTTACAGATACAAACCTGTATGGCGCTGCTGAGTCTCTTCACCTGCTGCTGAAGCTCCAGGATCTCTTGCTCTCGCTCTTCTTTTTCAATCTGAAGTTGTTTCTGAGTTTTCAGACATCTCTGGATGTCTCGGTTTAGTCGGTCGACTTCTTCTTTTAGATTGCTCTCCTGAGTTCTGGATGTTTTGGCAGACTCTTTTGCAGCTTGGAGTTCTTTGTTAAGTTCTTGCACCTGTGCCTTTAAGAAAAGGGGTATTCTGGGTAAAATTTCATGATTTAATTTCACAAACATTAATACCAAGCTTTAACAAGTAGGCTCAAACGAATGACAGTCCTCAAGGCTGCTTCAGTGGGCGTCTTAGATGATCTAACAAGTCACAAGTGCGAAACAAAAATTACACGTATAAATCAATTACACTTTATCTATTAAAAAAAACATTGGCCATATATAGACCAATAGTGACTACTGTGACAGTATGCTTAAGGCCATTGTCCATTTGGAAGACCATTTGCACCCAAGTTTCTCTTTAAGAAAAATGGGAGGGAGGGCCCTTGACGTGACATAGGATGTCATTCGGTTCTCAAAATGGTGGACGCTCGGTGTGGTTTGAGCTCTTTCCCATAGCACTTGTTACAAAAAGCTTTTAATAAAAAAAATCGGTAAACAAGTTCTCAGCGTATTTTTGCATAGAAAAACAACTTTTGACATGAAGGCACAGGTTTCAACCGTGAATTTTGGAGCATCTGCAAGACAGGTTATTTCCCAAGGTCGGCCTGTTAGCTTAGCTCTTAGCTTAGCTTCTCAGCTTAGCTTCTTTTAACGATCTAAAAACATGATTTTTGTACGGTTAAAACATATTTTAAAGAGAAAAGAGAAAGGGAGGGGTCAGTGAAGAGCACCAGAGTTGAGCCTGTTGTCATCCAGTGTCTTCGGTAGAAAGAGAGACACAAAGAAACAATAAAGCCGATAAATGAAAATGAGGTTGATAATTTTATTTTATAATGCGATTACCGGTAATTGATTTATTGATTATGGTGACAGGCCTAACTCTTGTAGTTCTTACCTTGCTGTTGTATGTTCAAAGTTTAATTTTACAGAAGGCTTTGTTTCAATTAATTATCGGAAACTTAAAAAATGTGATGGACATTGTGACAGCCTGCTAGCAAAATGGGAGGGTGTGAAGGCCTGACTTTTGTATCGAGGGAACAGCCGCACATCCCTAAAGCACAGACTCTGGCTCCAAAAACACAACAGGAAGCACCTGTAAACTGGACAAATAGCTTTGATTTTGACCAGTATAAGTTAATGAAGTTCAGTGTTTCCCCTAGTTAACTTGCCATGGCGGGGTGCTCATCTCATCCATGATTTTTGTTGACGGGGGGACGGACACGTCTGAGTGCAGCTTGTAGGGGCAGGGGGCATTCAGCACGAGGGGAGAGGCAACGTGAGCGCTCCCTTTAGCTTTTTAGCTAGAGAGCCTGTATTTTGTGCTGCTAGCTTAGTGCTATGCCAGTGCTGGGTGGGTGGGTGGGGTCAAGTTTGGTCTGGTAGGCGGGGTGCTCAGTTCTGTTGACGGGGTGGCGCACCCCGCTTGTATAATGGTAGGGGAAACACTGAAGTTACTTCATTCGTTTTAATTCATGGATACGACTGTGACTTTTAAAGCAGTAACTTATAGCAGCAATGTCAACGTCATCAGGATGATCTAGGTTCTAGTCCATCCTGATGATATGAGTGGTTCCAGAGGTATGGCTTGAACTGTCCAACACATAATTTACAAAATGTTTTAAATTTTGTCACAGATAGTTTTCTCAAACCTTTGTTAAAAAAGTGTTGCATTTTTCAAGACAACTCAAACCTCTGGGACCGCTCGTGATATCAGGATGTTTTAAATTAACATGCAGCTTTAAAAGTCAGGAAACTGAAAATGTGCTTCGTTTAGTTTGACCAAATACAACCTATCCTTCATTTGATGTGATAGGTTACACAGTAACTAGAAGTTTTTTCAGAACGTGCCTGATAAAACAGAATAGGGAGATTCTTTTTGTCTTCATGGTGTACATTCTTCACCGACTGACAACAAGCAGTCAAATCTATAGAGGTTTTTTCTATAGAAAAGAAAGTACTGGGGTTGTTGCAGTATGTGTTAGGCTGTCCCTTCTCTGGACACGTCCAAACTACTGTCCCTCCTCTGGACACGTCCAAATCACTGTCCCTCCTCTGAACACGTCCAAATCACGGTCCCTCATCTGGACACGTACAATCCACTGTCCCTCCTCTGGACACGTACAATCCACTGTCCCTCCTCTGGACATGTCTAAATCACTGTCCCTCATCTGGACACGTCCAAATCACTGTCCATCTGGACATGTCCAAACCACTCTCCCTCTTTTGGACATGTCCAAACCACTGTCCTTCTTTTGGACATCCCCAAACCACTGTCAAGTCAAGTCAATTTTATTTATTTAGCACAGTTAAAACCGATAAACTGTTATCAAGGTGTTTCACACACAACATCAAAGAGGTTAAAAAAATTACAGAACAGTATCACACACTAATGGTAAAAATTATGATATTAACAGCAGTAAAATTATAATAAAAATGTAGCATTGAAATGAAAACACAGGATAAAATATATACACTAAGTCAGCTCACACAGTATGAAACGCCAGAGAGAACAGATGGGTTCCCTTATCAGTCTTGTCACTCGGTGCAACATATCACTATGGGAAATTGGGCCCCGCGCGGTTTACCGGGGCGGTTTACCTGAAGGAATACAATCACGCCTTTACGGCAGGGGCGTCAGCACCGCGCCAGAGGCCCCGCCCTCTGGGTACTTAAGCCACTGTCATCCATCCATCAACCTCTTTATTGCCCTTCACCTCACTTAAACCTGAACTCTCTCTCTTCGCGGGACTTCTCTGTTGCTTCATCGCTCAACCAGAGGTGAGCTTGCTCCCTACACAGAGCGTACAGTGAATTATTCCTGCGTACTGCTGGACTAGCGAAAGCTAGTCCGGCACATTTTTCCTTAACCCCAAAGTTTTTTCTTCTCCTCTTTCCACAGACTTCGCTCGACGGCGCTAACTGCCTCACACTGCTACCTCTGCTAATTCGTAGCAAGGCTAGCCAGCGAAAGCGACGCGACGGAGGAGACGTCTCAAATAAGAAGAAAAAAGATCTTGGAAGGACTCGCTCGCCTTGTCTCGGACATGCCTCCGGAGAAAGGAAAGCGAAAGACAAGACTTCCAAAAAAGACCAGCAGGACGGCGAGCCCGACCTCGCGCGCCTGCCCTAGCGGATGCGGTATTTCCCTCTCAGCGACAGACACCCACGAGGCCTGTACCGTCTGCTTGGGAATGTTACACGCAAACATGGCGCTGGATGCGCCCAAGTCTTGCCCACACTGCAGCCAGATGTTAGAGGCGGTGAGGAGGCACCGGACGGACTTTGTTGCAAAGGCCATGGGGGCTGCAACGGCGCCAGCAGACCCAGACACTACTGAGCCTTTGACTCCCACGCCGGAGCTCGAGAGCATGGCTTTGGATGATAGCACCCGAGTCGAATGGGGCGACAGCCCAGATGTGCTGGCCCCCATGGTGGACTTAACTGTCGAATTCGACACTCGAGGCATGATGAACAAGGATAAGATCTCGATTTCAGCCTCAGGTGAATTTTCTGCAGACGACGCGGACGTCGGATACGGGGAACAGGGAGAAGACCTCTCCCGCACCCCGGTGCCCGTGCTCCCAGAGACGGACTTTTCAATCCCTGCTCTGTTTGACTTGTGTCACAGAGCAACGGACGCATTGCAGATCCCATGGCCAGAGCCTCCACCTCGTCAACAAGTCACGAGGTTGGCAGGAAATTATTTTTATTCAAAGCAGCAGGCCGCCACGAGGCAAAGGATGCCCGTCTTTCCGGACTTCCTCACAGAGCTGACTCGCACCTGGTCTCAACCCAGAGCTCCCATGCTGCTGCCAATCTCGCAGTTTCTCGACGTGGAGGGATGGATGAAGTGGGAATGGCCAACGTGCCTCAAATTGAGGACACGCTGACGTCTCATCTGGCTCCCAAGTCATCCGGGACAAAACCAACTCCCCCCAGCAAAGCCTGTCGAGCCTCGGCCTCTCTGCTCGAGAGATGCTACAAAGCTCAAGGCCTCGCGGCGCGCGCGATGAACGCAACCGCAATGATGCAAGCGTACCTGGCTGAAAAACTACAGGAGCTCCATGTAACGTCAGACAAGCAAGCTGCCGCCGAGCTGCTGGATGAAGCCCGCAAGGCAACAGACTTCGTGCTCCGCATGATGGGGACAGCAGCTGTTGCTCAAGGCAGAGGAATGGCTGAGGTGGTCATCGCAATACGCATTCTGTGGATCACCCTAACTGACCTCCCGAAGAGACAGAAAATTCATTTTCTCCACTATTCGATAGAACCGACGGGGCTTTTTGGAAAAGCGCTGGATCAGACCAGGTTGGACCAGAGACGCAAACAGACTGAAGCTCTCCGTGTGGGCATCCCCAAGAGAACCTTACGCCCTCCCCCCCCCCAGGGAGCCAGTTGGGAGCAGAGCACCGCGCCTCGACACCACTCAGCAACGCGTGCCCCACCACAAAAGCAGCCGGCGTACGAGGCTGAGCATTGGCAGAGACCACCGCCGGGTCCCCCTCGGACCAAACACGCCTGGAGTAAGAACAGATTTGTTCCCCGCCAGGCGGAACAGTACAGAACCTCCTCGGCGAATCGGGACACCAAACAGAAACGTGCCTGATGAACCAGGACCGCTCCCTAATTTTACACGATCACCCGCCCACACAGTACGGGAAATGATCTGTTCACGCCCAGACTTTGTTTGTAGCACGGTACAAAAAGCTGGTGATTTTGTTTTAAACACAAATCATGTTCTTTCTGCTGTGAGTGACATAAAGTCAAATATGTCGTTACACATAAGCACGAATAAAGCTAAAAAAACAGCTCCTCTCTGTTTTCTTGACTCACAAAAAAAACAAAAAAAACAAACAAACACAGTAACAGCAGCAGAACAGTTCCCTCTGTTCTTACAGCCAACATAAAGGGCGGGGGCCATCTCCCCCACCCCTCCCTCACGGCTCACGGGTTGTTAGCCTAATTGATAAACCCCAGCAGGGTGCCTCTGTTCTGTCTGCAACAGACAAGCACAGAGGCACCTGCGAGCAGGACCGTGACCACTCACAGAGACAGGTGAGGGGGGTCACGTGCTCCAGCCCCCGCTCCGTTCTAAACCACGGAGCCGGCAATACACAAATCAACCAAACCCGTGACACGTCCGCGCTCCAGGGGTGCACGCAGACAGAATCCAACGACCCACCTTCCTGGCCACCTATTCATCGGATGCCAGTAAGGGACGGGGAGGCCACGGCAGAAGCCCGCAGGCCAACACCAGTATCACACGTTCACAAAGGCAGTCGTGATGAAACTGTAGCGTGTGTTAACACTCAGTGCAGAACAGAAATGGCACCAGGGCTAAATCAGACCCCTCTTTCTTTTAATCAAAGAGGACTGAACTCTTTGTCACCAACCAATTCAATGTCTGCTCAACACAAAAGACCATCTCTACATTCTCATGCTGAAGCTGTCCCCTTGTTTTCAATGGGTGACACGTCATGCTCAAACAATGATCCTGCAGCGTGTGACTGCGCTCACTGTGCTGGTCCAAACAGGAAACGGACTGGAGTCAGGAGATCTGCTCGTTTACAAAATGTGCAACCTCCCCGACCCATTATCCCCAACAAAAAGAGGAAAGATAGACATTTTGTCCAGCTTTTACCTAATAATGACAGCAGATTGCCTCTACCTCCAAACACTCTCGGTCAGAGTAGTATGAAGGTATTTCTGCAGGAAGGTCCTCTTCCTAACTTGGTTGACTTCTGAGGGAGAGCTGGTTTCACCAACTGCTCCTCTCCAGGGACCTTCTACGTCACCAGAAGGAACAGTTTTGCCAATTAGGCGAGAACTGCGGCTAATTTTAGCTTGGTGACGGAGAAGAACAGACTGATGGCCTCAGGCCTGCCAGAGAATGTGATAAAAACATTCAAAACGCACGTGCTGTGTCAACACAGTCTCTCTATGCCCGGAAATGGCATATTTTTTAAGCTTGGTGCACAGAAAGAAATATTATTTCTTATTCATGTGACTTGACCCAGCTCCTCACCTTTCTTCAGGATTTGTTGGAGAAAGGTCGCTCTTTCTCAATGATTAAGGTGTTCCTATCTGCAATTTCAGCTTGTCACGAGGGCTGGGGGAGCAGGACGCCTGGCGTGCATCCGCTCATAATAAGATTTATGAAAGGCGTGCTAAGGAGGAGGCCCCCCAGCAGGATTTTGACCCCTGGATAGGATCTTAACATGGTCTTGGGGGCTCTCTGTGATTCCCCATTCGAACCACTGAGCGACATTAAGATAGATTTATTATCTTATAAGACCGCTCTTCTCCTGGCTCTTTGCTCGACGAAACGTGTGGGTTACCTCCACGCTTTGTCCGTACATCCAATGTGCACAAGGTTCGCCCCTGACGGGTCAAAGTTCACCCTGAGGCCTAATCATGCATATATCCCCAAGGTTTTGACTTTAAACACCAGAAGTCTGGACTTTGAACTCTCTTCGTTTCCACCTGCTCTTATCCTCACTCAGGAACAGGAAAGACTGAAGGCTCTCTACCCCGTGAGAGCTTTAAGCACTTACATGCAGAGAACAGCCGAGTGGAGAAAAACAAATCAACTGTTTGTGTGCTTTGCTGCACCAGCTACGGGAAAGGCCCTATAAAAAACAGCACCTCTCACACTGGGTGACTGAGGCCATTAAAAGGGCGTACAGTAGCAAAGGTCAACAGGTGCCCTCTGGAGTGCGTGTCCACTCTACTTGGGGCTTGGCCACCTTGTGGTCACTGTTCAAGGGTGTACCAGTTGCAGACATCTGCGCTGCTGTGAACTGGAGCTCAATGAACACGTTTGCAAAGCATTACAGTTTGGATGTTACCACGTGTGATGTCACTCAGGCTGTTCTTTCTAACACACAGTAGAAAGCGGCCTTGAGATGCCTTTTGAATAAAGGCGGATGTTCACACTAGGATGCATTTTACCGAGCATTTCAAGGGCGTGAATGAATTACGTTCCCATAGTGATATGTTGCACCGAGTGACAAGACTGATAAGGGAACTGAAAGTTATGCACCACAACTCATGTTCCCGGAAGGGAACGAGGTGCAACATACCTGGCCCTTTCAATGCTGAAAGCTCGGTGAAGTGCATTTTGGAGGTCGATGGATGGGCGTCAGCGGCTTAAGTACCCAGAGGGCGGGGCCTCTGGCGTGGCGCCCCTGCCGTAAAGGCGTGATTGTATTCCTTCAGGTAAACCGCGCAGGGCGCAATTTCCCATAGTGATATGTTGCACCTCGTTCCCTTCCTTCAGGGAACATGAGTTATGGTGCATAACTTTCAGTTTTTACCATGGATTTAAACATGTGAAGGGAGGAGGCCTGTCTAATGTTGGGGGGCGGGTTGTTCCAAAGTTTGGGGCCGGTGACCGAAAACGCCTGATCTCCATGGAGCTTCAGTCGTGTTTTTGGAACCGCCAAGAGCATCTGATCGGATGATCTCAGGGCCCGCAATGGAACATATGGTTCCAGCAGCTCGGAGAGGTAGTGGGGAGCGAGGCCATTTAGGCATTTATAGGTCAACAACAGAATTTTAAAGTCAACTCTAGTTCACGCGGGGAGCCATTGCAGGGAGGAGAGAACAGGTGTAATGTGCTCAAACCTACGTGTAGGTGAGAAGAAGGCCTGACTGACCCCAGCATACAATGCATTGCAATAATCCAGGCGGGTTGTGATGAACGCATGGATTAGGGTCTCCAGGTCAGGTCTGGACAACACCGGCTTGAGCTTAGCTACTTGCCGCTGTTGGAAGAAGCTTTTCTGGAGAACAGAACTGATTTGTTTATCGAACTTAAGGTCCGAGTCAAAAACTGTCCTTCCTTTGGACATGTCCAAACCACTGTCCCTCCTCTGGACACGTCCAAACCACTGTCCCTCCTCTGGACACGTCCAAACCACTGTCCTTCCTCTGGACACGTCCAAACCACTGTCCTTCCTCTGGACACGTCCAAACCACTGTCCTTCCTCTGGACACGTCCAAACCACTGTCCTTCCTCTGGACACGTCCAAACCACTGTCCTTCCTCTGGACACGTCCAAACCACTGTCCTTCCTCTGGACACGTCCAAACCACTGTCCTTCCTCTGGACACGTCCAAACCACTGTCCTTCCTCTGGACACGTCCAAACCACTGTCCTTCCTCTGGACACGTCCAAACCACTGTCCTTCCTCTGGACACGTCCAAACCACTGTCCTTCCTCTGGACACGTCCAAACCACTGTCCTTCCTCTGGACACGTCCAAACCACTGTCCTTCCTCTGGACACGTCCAAACCACTGTCCTTCCTCTGGACACGTCCAAACCACTGTCCTTCCTCTGGACACGTCCAAACCACTGTCCTTCCTCTGGACACGTCCAAACCACTGTCCTTCCTCTGGACACGTCCAAACCACTGTCCTTCCTCTGGACACGTCCAAACCACTGTCCTTCCTCTGGACACGTCCAAACCACTGTCCTTCCTCTGGACACGTCCAAACCACTGTCCTTCCTCTGGACACGTCCAAACCACTGTCCTTCCTCTGGACACGTCCAAACCACTGTCCTTCCTCTGGACACGTCCAAACCACTGTCCTTCCTCTGGACACGTCCAAACCACTGTCCTTCCTCTGGACACGTCCAAACCACTGTCCTTCCTCTGGACACGTCCAAACCACTGTCCTTCCTCTGGACACGTCCAAACCACTGTCCTTCCTCTGGACACGTCCAAACCACTGTCCTTCCTCTGGACACGTCCAAACCACTGTCCTTCCTCTGGACACGTCCAAACCACTGTCCTTCCTCTGGACACGTCCAAACCACTGTCCTTCCTCTGGACACGTCCAAACCACTGTCCTTCCTCTGGACACGTCCAAACCACTGTCCTTCCTCTGGACACGTCCAAACCACTGTCCTTCCTCTGGACATGTTCAAACCACTGTTCTTCCTCTGGACACGTCCAAACCGTTGTTCCCTCTTCAGGACACGTCCTAACCACTGTCCTTCTTATGGACACTTCC
>JBBPBX010112658.1:0-10562 GCA_038048925.1 Garcialebias charrua
AATTCTTATCGTCTTTAAAGCCAGGATGAGCTGAAAGCATCACTTAAATATTCAGAAATACAGCTTGTTTTATAGATGACCAAACAAACGACTGAAAACAAATCAATAAGAACTACTAACAGCCATGTTGTCTCTTTTAAGATCCTCCTAACAGCAGCTCAAACTGAACAACAGGACGACATTGTACAGTGAGGCTGCTGGAGACAAAAGGCTGACATGGATGGATGGATGGATGGATGGTGATGGATGGATGGATGGATGGATGGATGGATGTGATAATGATATACATGGATGGATGATGGGTGGATGGCTATGATAATGATATGCATAGATGGATGATGGATGGATGGCTATGATGATTATATGGATGGATGGATGGATGGATGGATGGATGGATGGATATGATAATGATATGCATGGATGGATGATGGATGGATGGCTATGATAATGATATGCATGGATGGATGATGGATGGATGGCTATGATGATTATAATGGATGGATGGATGGATGGATGGATGGCTATGATGATTATATGGATGGATGGATGATGGATGGATGGATGGCTGGATGGCTATGATGATTACATGGATGAATGGATGATGGATGGATGGCTATGATGATTATATGGATGGATGGATGATGGATGGATGCTATGATGATGATAATGATGAGATGAATGGATGGATGCTATGATGATGATGATGATGATGATGATGATGATGATGAAGAAGATGATGATGATGATGATGATGATGATGATGATGAAGAAGAAGAAGAAGAAGAAGAAGAAGAAGAAGAAGAAGAAGAAGAAGAAGAAGAAGAAGAAGAAGAAGAAGAAGAAGAAGAAGAAGAAGAAGAAGAAGAAGAAGAAGAAGAAGAAGAAGAAGAAGAAGAAGAAGAAGAAGAAGAAGAAGAAGATGATGATGATGATGATGATATGAATGGACGACGACGACGACGACAACTATACGGATGGGTGATGAGATGGATGGATGGATGGATGGATATGATGATGAAATGAATGGATGGATAGATGGCTAAGATGATGATGAATTGGATGGATGGATGGATGATGGATGGATGGATGGCTATGATGATTGAAGGAAACATGAGGGAGCCACCATATTGTGTCTTTAAACACATACGGTGCCACCCAGATGTAAAGGATTTTATCTGGGGTCAGTATTAAGCTGACCTCTTTGTCCTTAATTAATTTTTTTTTATTTTTTTATTTTTATTTTTTTTTCTTCTTTCGGCTTTTTCCCTGCGTTAGGGGTCACCACAGCGATCTAGTCGCATGAAGATTTGGCAGTTGTTTTTACGCCGGATGCCCTTCCTGACACAACCACAGACCACCGAGCAACCACAGCCCTCTGTGTGGAGCAGAGAGCTGATATCTAGGGTTCCCGGGGGAGCAGATGTGGGTTAAGGGCCTTGCTCAAGGGCCCAGAGTGGGGAAGATGAGGGTGGAGACAGGTGTGACTGCTTCACTTATCCCACCCACATCTTTGATGTTGTCGGTACCGGGGCTTGAACCGGCGACCTTCCGATCACAAGCGCACCTTCTTAACCTCTGCGCCACCACTCCCATATTTGTCCTTAATTAATTTACTAAGTAAATTTGTCCTTAATTAATTTACTTATTCAGATTGAATAGTAATTTCACGGATTCTTTTCTTTTTCAGTTTACCCAATATTTCTGTGATCTTTATGATGGATAAATAAATAAAGCCATTAAGTGACAGAGACGTTAACTTAGTTTGGTATGTCAAAGACACTACCATTTATTTAAAATAAATCAACTAAATTAACACCATTACACTTGATTGACATGATTTCACTTTCTTTCAATTTAACACGTCAGCACATTTAAATTGCAACACAACAGACATAAATACAGGATGTTAACATATTTAGTCTGAGGCTCTACTACTTAAATAGTTTCCAGCTTAGAATTGAGGGAAAGGAGATAGGAGGAAAGATGGAGAGATGGTTTAAAGGAAATTGTCTTGAGCATGTTACCAGAAGTGACACTTCCCATCCGACTTCTGCTAAAATCCAGGTACGTTTGTAAACAGCTCTTTACCTTCGACGACGAGTCTGATAAAGAGATGACACCAGCCTTTCAGATGCACAGAGTCCTTCAGGCCCAGCACGTCCGAGCTGGTTCTCGTTTACGTTTTCAACGTCTCCTGGTTTCGCGTTGGTCATCAGAAAATGCGTCAGCTCCTGGCCTCTGACTTCAAGATAAACTTATTCCAGGAAGGAATAAACAAAGTTTTGAGCTTACGCTCGTTCTAAGTGGACTCATAACAGCATGTTATTAGTCCTTAACTGGATGACGTGTCCTTAGCGTGTGACTAAACGTCCATCCAGCTCTTTGGGAAAAGTTCACATCTCTTGAAGTTCCCAGCAGACTCTGACTATTCCAGCTTAGCTTAGAACTTTAAGAAAGAACTCTGAGATGAGAGAGACTTGTCTCTTTTCCATTGGTTCAAAAGAAAAACAGTCGAGCAGTTCACTCGTTATCACGATTCAAGGTGAAATTCAGCAGAGGGAGATTGTTTAGGAAAAGACAGAGAATGCTGGAGTCATTCTCATGCAAACAACGGATTAACTGTCTTCTTATTTCTAAACAAAACGGTCGGGCCTCTCTGACCCGAGCCCTCAACTTTCACACAATTTGTGAATACATCGTTAGTGCAGAAGTGACACAGTAATGCTTCACATTTAAAGAAAGAAATAACACAGCATATAACATATGTGATCATGATATATTGTAAACTACAACATTGCTCATGAATAAAAACAGGTGATGCTCTGATTATATTTGTTATTAGCACAAAATCAAAGATAGAAATAGTCTCTTTTTGAGTGAATCTGTCCTTTGATTTAAACTAATAAAATAAATTGTGTTAAATGTCTCGTTTTACTGAGAGGTCAGTAAAGGTCATCTCTGGAACAGTTCAGAAATACCAAGGTATCAGAGCGGGCACGGTCATGCCCACTACATGATGATGAAATGAATGGATGGATGGATGGCCATGATGATGATGAAATGAATGGATGGAAGTTTGGATGGATGGATGGATGTTTGGATGGATGAATGGATGGATGCTTGGATGGATGGATGCTTGGATATGATGATGATATGGATGGATGGATGGATGTTTGGATGGATGGATGCATGGATGGATGGATGTTTGGATGGATGGATGCATGGATGGATGGATGGATGGATGGATGTTTGGATGGATGGAGCATTAAAGGCATAGTCCAGACATTTTCAAGTGGGGTTCTATGGAGCAGTTATGAACAGTCAACATCTTACCTGCTCTTTGAACTACCTCAGTTTGGACGGACTATAAATCTGACGGCACGCGACCCGTCATAATATCTGGCACCGTGATGTTGAAACCTCTAAATGTTTCTGTCGTACCAACGTTTAACCGTACGGTTAAAACCCACAAACCAAGACAACACAGATGAGGTTAATTTTGTTTCCCTCCTCGTTATCTGCTGCTCTTAGCCAAAGTTCAGCCATTTTCAATGACCGAGGGTGAGATTAAGGCCCTGTACACACGTAGCCTGGTGTTTGAAAAACGAATATTTGCACACAAAAAATATCTCTGTCCATACATGTTCGAATATTTAAAATGTTTGTTTACATGTCCCGTTTTTTTCACCACAGAACGTTGTAAAGTTGTAATGAATATGCTGAACCCATAGGTGGCAGTGTAGTGCTGTCACAACCCTTCAACTCATGCAGCCACACTTCCTGTTATTTATTTATTTATTTTCTTTCGTTTGTGTGGACAGACCGTGAGGTTGAACTACTATTAAATACCGTGTTGGAGTACAAAATTAATAAAACGCAGGAAAATGTCGACTAGGAATCATGTCAGAGCAGGTATGTTGACTTTTTAGTGCTTTTTTTAGAGCATTATGTGACGTGAGTGCCGCTCCAGCTGGACCGGCAGAACCAGTTTTGCCGGTCCAGCTGGAGCATAAACCTCCGTTCTGAAAGTCCACAAGCAGACTCGAAAACGGAGAGTTCTCAAATCTTCACTTTGGCCGGAGTTTTGTTATTATTCGTTTATAGTTATCAACCGGCGTTCACGTGTGGATGAAAGGCTAAACCGCATGCTAAACTGTTCGGTTTTACTGATAAACGGCTACGTGTGTACAGGGCCTAAATGAAATGTGGCTGTAGTTAATTTCATGGAGGTGCTAAAGGAAAGCAGCAGCTTTCGTTCCTCTTCCTGTCCGAGGACCACACCTGGTTTCTGAGAGAGAACCGGCTGTTGAAGGGGAAACTTCGGCTCATGTTTATGTGAAGATCAGTGTCTTTAAACCAGCTTTTAATAATAATAATAATAATAATAATAATAAACTTTATTTGTATAGCACCTTCCTACAATGCCTTGCATTGACCAAGGTGCTTAACTTTTAGTGGTGGACTGTGTCTGTAATGTCCTCTGGAATCTGTTTTACAACAAGCTTCTGACTCTGAAGTTAAACTTTTAAAATAATCCCAATATCTGTGAATAAATTCTAATTTAGCCTTGCTCCTAAATATGGTTGTAAAAAGTTATAAATCAAAGAGCTGATTACAGAGTTCATCAAAGCTCTCAGTCTCCTTAGGTCAGGGGTCACCAACCTTTTTGAAACTGAGAGCTACTTCGTTGGTACGGAGTCATACAAAGGGCACCAGTTTGATAAACTCTATGGAAATAACAAAGTGTAAATTGAAAAAAATGTATAATAAACATATTTTTAAGATAGACATTTTAAAAAATATATATAAATACAAAAAAAGAATAACAACTGAATAAAATGAAATTTTAAATGCAGCTTAGTACAGTAGTGAGTTGTGCTTATTTTAGAACAGGTCCGAGGGCACCTCAAATGGTCCTTGGGGGAACCCGGGTGCCCACGGGCACCATGTTGGTGACCCCTGCCTTAGGTGCACCTGCACAATAAAAATAAAATGACTCAAAATAAATATTTAATCAACTAATATATACAAATATACCTAAGATTTAATCATTATTAGGCAGCGGGAGATATTAATCAGTAATAATATTTACCTTTTTTGAAATTAAATCAAACCAGTCGTATTTGTAACTTTTGGCTGATGTTTTATTTTTAATGAACAGAACCTGAAACTGATCCAGAATGAAGGGCCAGTCTGAGCCGGACCACGACCAAAACAGCTCACTTTCACTTTACCCCGTCAGAAATATTACCAAACTCCTTCAGGAAGTGCCACAGCTAACTGCTGCTGCTGCTTGTGCACATAGACAAACCCTAACCTCTGCCTTATCCAGACTGCTGCACATCCCAACTCTGCAGGCATGAAAAAGCATCAAATATGCATTTTAAAAGTCTGAGACGCGTCCTCCATCATCATGGCAGGTGTCCGACAGAAGCCCGGCCCGTTGGTACCGAAACCCGAGCGTTTCAAAAGGCGATGAAGAGGTCTGTGTTCCAACCGTTTAATATCCCAACACGAGGCGGGCCAGGCAGACGGCGTCCCGCTGCCAAAGAAAACATATGGGGTTCAGCTGAACGGCTCCAGTTTGTCAGGAACAGCCTCCTTCAGTCTGAGCTTCTTAAGGAGGTCGGTATGAGGGGGGGGAGGTCTGGATCGGGCCGGAACACTGCCACCTTTCACCCCCGGTGTTGTTCTAAGGTGTGTTTGCCCCAAAAAATGTGAGCAAACCTTCGTCATCGTAACCTGCCATCTTCATTCTGGGAGCAGAAAAGTCCCTCTTTAGTTTCTGACGGGGATCGAATCCTTGGTCTGTTGGAGAAACGAGGCCGATGTTCTGAGACGGAGAGAGAAGACTGCAAACACCTCAGAGGCACAGCAGATGAAAGATCTGAACGAGTACATCATTTTTTAACTCGACATTAACATAATAAAGCTCGAGTAGAACTCTAGTAGTTGATGATGTCATAGGATCTTAAGATGCAACAATAAATAAATAAAAACGCCCCCAAAAAAGTCATTTAGTATTTACAACAACAAAAAAAGGACCAACAAAACATTGTGAGTGTACATTATGCTGGACTACCATTCATCATACTGCAGATAAATCACAGGAAAACCAAAACTATTAGTTATTATTATTAAGCTGCAAAAGTGAAAGAAACGTGCGCCATGTTATAAACTAAACTAAAAACAGTGGGGCGGTCGACCACCACGCACCATGGATGGTGCGCATTAGATTTAGTTTTAAAGATAATTATGTTTATAGATTTTTAATAGGTTTAGAGATTAATATTTTTTGCTTTTTGTTTGTGAAACAAGGTCAGTGAAAGATATATAGAGAGGTGAGACATATTTATGGATTTTTTCCCATATTTTTAGACCAATTTTTGGCTCAGTTATGACAGTTTTTCATTTTGTCAGAAAATGGTGCAGTACCACTTTTGTCTGCTAGGAGACACTTCCAGAGAGTCCACCGACCGTTTCCAGCTCATGTGTCCAAAAAAAGCCTCCTCTGCTCGGATTGACTCTGTCGCTGCCCGGCCTCCTGCTCTGGAGGTAACTACTGTTAGCTCTGTGTTAGCTGTTTGTTAGCAAGATAAGTCAAGAACCACAGGACAGATTTTTATCAAAATTACAAAATTTAATCACTGTATGGACATTTACAAGTGACTAGCTTTATAAGATGTTTGAGATTTTAAAAAAAAAGTTCTTTTTAGCTTCGTTGTTAGCGGTTAGCTACCGTAAACAGATACCTACTATTTAGATAAATAGCTCATAAACCACTCGGCGGATATTTTTTCTGCTTACAGAGTGTAATTATATGGGTTTAGTTTACAAACTGTTGCCCTGTATGAAACATTTGAGATAAAATTCGATTTTTTATTCGTTTTTTTAGAGACGGAATCGTCTCGTGTTAGCTTCCGTTTTATTTCCGTGTATATTTTAGCAAATAGCTAATAAACCACTCGGCTAACCCTTGTGCTATAATGTCAGCTATAATTTTTAGCAAACAAATAATTGTTTTTACCGTGTTAATCTTCTTAAAAGCCTTGCTGTGCGCTCCTGTGGCAGACATTTGCAGCAGAGCTAAACACTCGGTCCATATTTCCGGGTTGTCTCAGCGGTGACGCGTCACGTCAGCGGTGGATGACGTGTTACGTCGGCGGTGACGTAGGTGCGACCTGTTTATGGATTTTTCCAATTTTTTGGCAATAATTGGACAAAACGACCTATATTCCGGTGCGACTTATATTCCGGAAAATACGGTACATTCTGTGACCTGCAACAGTGCAAAAAACACTGCCCCCTATGGTCACAATATACGGTGGTCACAGAATTTGGTGTAACACTGGTTCGCAACGTGGTCCAAACAGGAAGTTGATTCATTTTCTGTTCTGTAAGTGCGACGGGATGACGTCACTACGAATACTTGATGTGAAATAAAAAAACTTTATAGATGTCCTAGGAATCGATGTGTCGATTACTCAATTAGTCTGTTAAAACCCTAGATCTAACGTGGCTGCAGTCCTGCACAAAGGTGCAGGACTTCAAGGACTTGTGGTCCACTGTCCAGGAAAATGGGAAGTGTGGTAAAGAGGTGAAAAAGAGAGTCCAGGCAGGATGGAGTGGATGGAGAAAAGTTTCAGGAGTGATTTGTGACAAAAAGGTGTCAGCAAAGGTCAAAGGAAAAGTTTACAAGACAGTGGTGAGACCAGCTATGTTGTATGGTCTGGAGACAGAGACATGGACAAAAAGACAGGAGACAGAACTGGAAGTGTCAGAAATGAAGATGCTGAGGTTCTCCTTAGGAGTGACAAGGATGGATAAGATCAGGAATGAGATCATCAGAGGTACAGCACATGTTGAACAACTGGGAGATAAAGAGAGGACACACTGAGATGGTTTGGACATGTCCAGAGGAGGGACAGTGGGTATATTGGTAGAAGGATGTTAGAAATGCAGCTGCCAGGAAAAAGACAAAGAGGAGATACAGTATATGGATGCAGTTAGAGAGGACATGGAGGTAGTTGGAGTGAGGACAGAGTGAGGTGGAGGAGGAGGACTCGCTGTGGAGACCCTGAAGAGGGAAAAGCAGAGAGAAGAAGAAGAAGATTTAGCGTGGCTGCAGCAACACAAGGTGTGATAACAGTCAGCTTGAGAACAATCTACTGAACAAAGCAAACGTTTCCAGGCGGCGCTGAGCGGTCCTGAAGTGAAAAGCTCTGAATGTGAGTCTGAGGCGCTGCCGCGGTCCAGGTCCAGGTCCAGGTCCAGGTCCAGCTGAGCTCGGAGCTGCAGAGGAGAAATCACTTGGCTCTGCAGCTCCTTCCTCAAAGCAGAAACCCAAACGGCCTGTGCAGCGTTAGCATGTGAATAACAGTCCTGTGTGCACGTTCTCCTTCTGATCAACAAGGAGCTCTGCTCTGCGGCAGCTCCAGATGTGTCAGGACCTGTAAACATCAAGAACGCTCTCTTGTGTCTGCGAGGCCAGAGGTTTGGACCGCAGAACACACCGAGTTCTTGGCTGAACATCGGCCCGTTCTGTCGCTCCTCGTGAGTCTCAGAGACCCGGCTCGCTCACGGCTGAGGCGAGAACGGAGCAGGGCGGGTTCTGAGAGGACCCATCCGGATCCTTCGGGCCGACAGAGAACGTTCATGCAACCTGACACACACGTTAGCAGGTGGGTTAACAGAACCGACGAGCTAAAGGCTGAAACGTGAAGCAGGAGCTGCTCTCAGGTCGGTTCCGTTTGATTCTTTGGATCGGAGGACCGGTCTGACAGGTTCTGCTGAGGATAATCATCCTGAAGGAACCGGGAGCTTTTCATTCCAGACCTGCTCCGTGGACACAAATCAGGTTTGACAACAAAGCTGAGCAGAAGTCGTCTTTTCAGCTTCTTTCTGTGTCTGGGTCAAACTTCTAAACTTAAAGACCGTGTAAAGTAAAATGTGTGTTTTGAGTTTGTCACACGGCATAAATATGTGTTATTAATCACCCATATAAATCTGACTGATTAAAAACATTGTTTACCTTATAAAATTAAGTCTCAAAAATAATGAAAATACATAATTGTGCCCTGGTCTGAAACGCTGGGGGCGTGTCAGCACGTGGGCGTGGTTTCAGCACAGTACTGCGCCCGTGTCCTGCCCAGTGAAGAACTGCGGTAAAGTGAGGATGTTCGCGAAGGCTGGCAGCCTAATTGGAGTTCTCCAGCTCTACTCATTTGAACCTCCAGAGCCAGACTCAGACTCTGAGGCCCTGTTTACACGGACACTGTGTGGGGGAAACGGAACTTATGGGCATGTTAATTAGTTTAAAAGTTTTGCGTTGACACGGATCTGCTCGAATCTCCCCCCTCCCTCATGCCCCCCCTTACACCCACTGCGCATGCGTGCTGCTGAACCTTCACCCACTGCGCATGCGTGCTGCCTCACTCTGCTGGCAGTCTGCTACTTTCTTTTGTGCTAAAAGTTGAGCTAACAACAAGTTAACAATAAGTTAAAGCTGGATTTTGGATAAGAGTCGACAGATTTGACACCAAGCGGGACTCTCTTCATCTAACAAGCTGCACACCAGACGCTGAGTGGACTGTGGACCAGAACCGAGTCACGATGAGGTCTGACTTTCCTCCGTGATAAACACTGACTTACAGCAGGTAAATCAACGTTCTTAATATAATGTTTGCTTGTGTTTACTTTGATCACACAACAACAGAGTTTTTATTTATTTATATATTTATATATTTATGCCAGGTGGAGAAGCTGTCGTTCCAACAAACAGGCAGACGGTTCGGCGGTTCTGATGGGTCCAGATGAAAACACAGCAAGAGTCCAGTTCATTAACGTAGTTACAGTTCAGTTCACGTGTTTTAATAGTGTTCAGTTTAATTCTCAGTGTTTGTGTTACGTAAGGGTCGGGGAGGAGGTCCTTACCCAAGTGGAGGAGTTTAAGTATCTCGGGATCTTGTTCACGAATGAGGGAAAACTGGAGCGTGAGATCGATAGGCGGATAGGTGCAGCGTCCGCAGTGAAGCGGGCGCTGTACCGGTCTGTCGTGGTGAAGAGAGAGCGGAGTCAAAAGGCAAAGCTCTCAATTTACCGATCGATCTACGTTCCCACCCTCATCTATGGTCATGAGCTTTGGGTTGTGACCGAAAGAACAAGATCTCGGATACAAGCGGCTGAAATGAGTTTTCTCCGCAGGGTGTGCTGGACTCTCCCTTAGAGATAGGGTGAGAAGCTCAGTCATCCGGGAGGGACTCGGAGTAGAGCCGCTGCTTCTCCACATCGAGAGGAGCCAGTTGAGGTGGCTCGGGCATCTGGTTAGGATGCCTCCTGGACGCCTCCCTGGTGAGGTGTTCCGGGCATGTCCCACCGGGAGGAGACCCAGAGGAAGACCCAGGACACGCTGGAGGGACTATGTTTCTCGGCTGGCCTGGGAACGCCTTGGGATTCCCCCAGAGGAGCTGCTCCAAGTGGCTGGGGAGAAGGAAGTCTGGGCCTCCCTACTTAGGCTGCTACCGCGACCCCCGCGACCCGACCCCGACGAAAATGGATGGATG
>JBBPBX010112660.1:0-10561 GCA_038048925.1 Garcialebias charrua
TTAACTGCCGCTCAACTGTTACAAAACATCATGGGATATGTAGTCCGCTTTCAGCCTGATACCAACTACAAACGTCAACCAAATCAATGTAGCGAACAGCAACAAAATATATAGTTACTGATATTAAATTATAATATCCTAAATAACAAATCCCAAACAAATTCTCAACATCTGGTGAACAGCAACAAAATATAGTTACTGATATTAAATTATAATATCCTAAATAACAAATCCCAAACAAATTCTCAACATCTGGTGAACAGCAACAAAATATAGTTACTGATATTAAATTATAATATCCTAAATAACAAATCCCAAAGAAATTCTCAACATCCTCCCCCCCGATAAACAACAGTTTATCTAAATTTCCAAAGGATATAGCAGCTGGATTGGTCGCCGCCAAACAGTTCCGGCTGTCGTGCGTACAGCGCACGATCTCACCAGTCCATCACGTCCTGGAAACAGTTCTTGAATTCTTCCCAGCTTCCAACTCTGCCTCGGAATCTTGTCCTCTCCAATGAGCACTACATCCCCCACCTGAAGTTTGGATGGCGTTGGTGAGTGAATAATGAATAAATAAGTTTGTTCTCTGATCAGTCTAAGAAAGTCTGAAACATTCAGACTTTGTGTGTAATTTTCCAGTCTTGTCACTGGTTGTGAGATGAGAAGTTGAAACTGGGCTGATACAGAAACAGTCAGTTTCAACTCCTAATTTCATCACTATGTCATCTTTGGAATTTTGTTATTCCTCACTATAGGCATCTTTGGAATTTTGTTATTCATCACTATAGGCATCTTTGGAATTTTGTTATTCATCACTATAGGCATCTTTGGAATTTTGTTATGAGAAGTTGAAACTGGGCTGATTCCATCATAGGAACAGTCAGTTTCATCTCCTGAGTTCATCACATAGGCATCTCTGGAACTTTGTTGCTTTGGATAAAGTATTACTTGTGGAAAGAACCCGGCCAACTCTGTTTCGCAAGTGATTCTTGTCTAAAGGAATAAAAAGAAACGAGCTGAGCTCCCAGAGTTAGTTAGAGTCGGACGGGGATGTGCAATCGCTCGGATTTATCTTAATGCTCGCTCTGCCTATGATTGACGAACGGCTCTCTCACTTTGATGTCAAACGGTAAGAGTATCTGTTTATGCATTAATACTTGTATGTATGTATGTTACTTGTTTGTTTTCTGGTTTGTTTTCTATTTAATATTCTATGGTTAAAATAAAGAACATTTGTCTTTAAACAAGAAATTGTTTCCAGTGTAAAGTCTCTTGAGCTGTGATATTCTTTTGAGGATAATTGCCGATCTCTCTCTCGATCCTGCATAAATAATATTTCATAAAACATTTATGAATAAAAATTCATAAAATATTTATAAAATAATATTTCATAAAACATTTTGGCGTTGTCGGCAGGATTATAAAGAGAGACTACATAATGCTCAAAAGAATGTTCAAGAGAAAATCAGCGAAGGGAGATAAGACACAGGACAGGACTGAAATACTACCAGGATGGGAAATACCCTGTTATCAGTCCATAGCATTGTGCCTGAGAGACGGAGCAGGACGTTGCGAGTCTTGGGAGGGGTCTCTACGAGATGGAGACCCTGAGACTTTGCTAGAAGTTCTACGAGCAGTAGACGTGAAAATAAAAACGCCAGTAGACGGACTGCAACGGCGTTTGTGGGTTTGTGCCACTGCCTGGAAGAGGCAGAATGAAGTAAGTTTGAAACAGAAAAAGGCACTTGAAGAAGCCGAGTTGACCTCTTCATTACAGCGTCAGCATGTGCAGTTGTTAACTACACAGCTAGAAAATATGGCCCGGATTGCTGAGGAAGCAGTGGCTCAGGTGTCCATGTTAAAAAGAGAAAAAAAGAGGAAGACGAAACGGTCTGTATCACCCAAAAGAGTACGGGCTTTTGTAGCTGGGTTAGGTACGGGTTGGAATCCCTCTAACTGGAACGGAAATTTGTGGGGAGATAATTTAAGTGATGAAGAAGAGGAAGAGTCCACTACCTCATTACGCCCCTTATCCCGCAGCAAAAGTGTAAAGCCGGTGCAACGAAGGAGGCAGGAACAGATAGTGAGACCAGATGTTTTACAAGCAAGAGTAGACGCAGATGGTCACTTTGTTTATGAGAATGGTGTACAAGTTATGGATGCTGTTCCACAGGATCAACCGCAGCCTGAGCTTAGAATGATAACTGAAGATTACACTCAGGAGGAGGTAGCTTACTTGTCCAAGAGGCTCCGTCAGCAGCCAGGAGAACATACAGATGTGTGGTTATCAAGATTAGCTGAAGAAGGAGCAGCTCAGATTGACATAGATGCTCGGGATGGGCTGTCATTTGCTGGGTTGTCCACAGAAACCACAGTGAATGCTGATTTCCGCAGAGAAGTGAGAGATTTAGGGAAGTATTCTAGATCTCTATTTGATGTTTATGCTGAGGCTGTTCACCAGGTTTATCCAGCTTTCACTGACTGGCCAGAGATAACAGGACAGTGGGTCACGCTTCGGGAGTGTGTACAGAGATTGGTTCGATTGTGTGTAAGGGATGCTTTAACTGTTGCTGCTGTGGATCAGTACCAGCTGTTACCTATTCCAAAGGCTGTGAGGGATCAGCTGATAAGGACAGCCCCTGTACACTATCGCGCCGCAATCTTGACAGTAATGCTTGGTGCAACAGAGGTTTCTATGTCTGAGATTCGTAGTCGAATCATGGAGTTAGGAACATTGGGAGATTGGAGTACAGAAAGAGTAGAAAACCAGGAAAATAGTTTTCAACATGTGGGTCATGGGCCAGAAAGGGATGCTCGAAGTAATGCACAGGGACCAACTCGTTCTGCTTTATGGAAAGCCTTGATACAGTCCGGGGTCCCATTATCTGAGATTGACGGATTACCAACAGAACAGTTGAGAGAACGATGCCAGGAAGAGGCATTAAAAGTCCGGTGTGCCAGATTTAAAGTTGAACATTTGACCCAGGCATTGAGGGATGTGTTTCAAACTCCTGTTGTTCCTTCTGCATCTCCGTTTAAACCTGAACAGGCGGTCAGGAACAAAAATAAGACCACCAGAGTGGCAAAGGTCTCCTCTGATTCTGAGTTTTCAGAGGACAATGAAGCAGTGAGGGTGCGAGTTGTGAGACAGGAAAAGGGAAAAAGAAGGGAGAAAAACAGAAAGTCCTCTGACTCTGAGTCTTCAGAGAACAATGAAGCAGTAAGAGTGCGCGTTGTGAAACAGAAAAAGGAAAAGAGAAAGGTGAAAAACAGAACGTCACAGCTGTACCCTGATCTGTCAGACCTGCATAGCAGGTATGACGCTCCATTTAAAACAGGGAAATTTTGAGTTTGGGGTAGAGAGACCCTTACAGGTCAGATCAGTTTTGGTGGGGAAAGTAAAAATGAAACCTTTTATCTATGAAAAAACTAATCCTTGTCATTCTATCTGTCAACAAGCATTGTGTTCCTTCACAGCCTGGTGTTTTCTTGGCATCTGCTGGTGGGAGGATCAGAAGCGCGCAGAGGACGACATGGCCAAACCTGGAAAGTGCCATGAGGGTGGAATCTCATGGGTTATCACGTTGTTTGTCGTCAGTGCCATGGTGCTGCAGAGGACGGCATGGCCAAACCAGGAAAGTGCCATGAGGGTGGAATCTCATGGGTTATCACGTTGTTTGTCGTCGGTGCCATGGTGCTGCAGAGGACGGCATGGCCAAACCCAGAGAGTGCCATGAAGGTGGTATCTCATGGATTATCACGTTCTTTGTCATCGGTACCAGGGTGTTGCTAGGCGACCTCTCCTCCGCAACACTGGAATGTGTCCTAGAGGAGAAAAAAGGGGGCCTTGCCGACTACTATGAAAACAGAAGAACTGTGTCATGAAACAAGATAACTTTGGACGTCCTACGAATCAGTCATGCGTAATGGCAAGTGTGAGCAGTCATTGTACTTTCTACGCATGCTGGAAGTGTTTCAACGGACATGACATTCCAGAGAATGGTAACCACTCATAACCATGGGTGAAGAAGATTGTGGAACATTTCTGACGCTCGTTTGATTTAAGATTATTGCTTTTTGTTTGTTTGTTTGTTTGTTTTTTGGGTTGTTGAACTGATCAGAGACCAGAAGGTGGAATGAATAATGAATAAATAAGTTTGTTCTCTGATCAGTCTAAGAAAGTCTGAAACATTCAGACTTTGTGTGTAATTTTCCAGTCTTGTCACTGGTTGTGAGATGAGAAGTTGAAACTGGGCTGATACAGAAACAGTCAGTTTCAACTCCTAATTTCATCACTATGTCATCTTTGGAATTTTGTTATTCCTCGCTATAGGCATCTTTGGAATTTTGTTATTCATCACTATAGGTATCTTTGGAATTTTGTTATGAGAAGTTGAAACTGGGCTGATTCCATCATAGGAACAGTCAGTTTCATCTCCTGAGTTCATCACATAGGCATCTCTGGAACTTTGTTGCTTTGGATAAAGTATTACTTGTGGAAAGAACCCGGCCAACTCTGTTTCGCAAGTGATTCTTGTCTAAAGGAATAAAAAGAAACGAGCTGAGCTCCCAGAGTTAGTTAGAGTCGGACGGGGATGTGCAATCGCTCGGATTTATCTTAATGCTCGCTCTGCCTATGATTGACGAACGGCTCTCTCACTTTGATGTCAAACGGTAAGAGTATCTGTTTATGCATTAATACTTGTATGTATGTATGTTACTTGTTTGTTTTCTGGTTTGTTTTCTATTTAATATTCTATGGTTAAAATAAAGAACATTTGTCTTTAAACAAGAAATAGTTTCCAGTGTAAAGTCTCTTGAGCTGTGATATTCTTTTGAGGATAATTGCCGATCTCTCTCTCGATCCTGCATAAATAATATTTCATAAAACATTTATGAATAAAAATTCATAAAATATTTATAAAATAATATTTCATAAAACAGTGAGTCACACCGATGCGCTGATTTTAAGTCCAACAAGTATTCCTTCCTCCATCGATTCCAGAAGTTGGTGATGAGTCTTTGCCTGTAGCGCCATCTCCGGGTCATCTCTTCCTTGACTGCTTTTGGATGTTTATTATCAGCTGAGAAAACTCTTGGAGGCAAACTAGTCAGTCTTTGGCCCACTAAAAAATGTGCAGGTGTCAGAGGCTGCGGTTCATCCACATCATTGTGCACATAAGTTAGAGGTCTGGAATTTATTATAGCTTCTGCTTCAGTAAGAGTTGTCCACATTTCTTCGAAACTTAGTTTTGCTCTGCCGAGTACCTTTCGTAAGATTGTCTTTACTGACCTGACGAGTCTCTCCCAAAATCCACCCCACCAGGCTGCTCGTTCAGCAATGAACCTCCAAGTGATGCCCTTGTCGGAAAAAAGGGTTTGCAGCTGTGGATCTTTAATGCTCTCCCATAGCTTCTTTAAATCCTGTTCAGCTCTCTTGAATGTCATGGCGTTATCTGAGTAGATCACTTTACACAAACCTCTTCTTGAGATGAATCTTTTTAGAGCCAGCAGAAAGCTTTTTGTGGAGAGATCTGAAACTAGCTCTAAATGGACTGCTCTAGTTACAGCACAGGTAAACAGGGCAACATATGACTTCTTCATGGAGCTTTGTTCCTTTACATAGAGCGGCCCAGCAAAGTCCACACCTGTGACCTCGAATGGTGGGGATTCTATGATTCTGTTTTTTGGCAGTGGTGCAGTAGTCTGTTGTCCCGCTTTGGCATTGAATTTCTTACAAAATGTGCATCTTGACACAACCTTCTTGACTACTTGGCGTGCTCTCACAATCCAATATCTTTCCCTAGTTTGCACTAGAGTGTCTCGTACACCTGCATGCATCAGTTTCTCATGTTGACTCTGCACCAACATTTCTGTGTATCTGTGATGACCAGGTAAAATCCATGGGTGTCTTTCTCTGTATGAAAGTTCGGATTGTTGCAGCCTTCCTCCAACAGAAAGCAGCTCATCTTCATCTAGAAATGGTTTCAGTTCTCGAATTTTAGAGTCAGCGTTAGGGTATTTATCTTGCTTCAGCATTTCAATTTCTGACTTGAAACATTGGTTCTGAGTCACCTTTATCCAGTGATTTTCTGCCCTTTCCAACTCTTCTGTTGTCAGCTCACCACTGATTTTTGCACTGAAGCGGGCATTTGTGATAAATCTCCATACCCAGGCTGTCACTCTGAGCACTTTCCTTAACTTGCTGTATTTTTCCAGCTCTAATATTGGTTTTAAGTACTCTGCATCTTGATTGACCAAGTGTACTGCAACTTGGTGTTTGGCTCTCATTTCAGATTTCACCTCGTTTTCCTGCACCGGTTCCTGAATGCTTTCTGACTGATCAGGTAATGTTAGTCTGCCAGGCCCATGCCACCACAATGTGCTCTGGATCAGTGCTTGAACAGACAACCCTCTGGTGGGAAGATCGGCTGGATTGACTTTTCCTTGGCAATGCGACCATGCCTGTGGATCTGTTAGAGACTGGATTTCTGTAACTCTATTGGCCACAAACTGCTTCCACCTGCTGGCAGAACTTCGAATCCAATGTAACACTATCATAGAGTCTGTCCATAAATGTAACTGGTTTTGGTCTAGTTGGAGAGCCTTAATGAGCGTGTTTCCAAACCTTGCGGCTATTACGGCTCCCATTAGCTCCAGCCGGGGCAGTGTCATCCTTTTGAGTGGAGCCACCCTGGACTTGGATGCTACCAGACTCATTATCATTTCCCCTTCCTTAGCCCTTCCTTGCAGATAAGCGACTGAACTGTAGGCACGTTCACTTGAGTCACAAAACACATGTAACTTTACATCCTGACTGTTCAGTTGTTGCATGTCTATTTTGTGCCATCGTGGGATTGTCATCTGGTGTAATTGAGGGAGCTCTGAACACCACTGCTGCCACTTTTTGGACAAATCAGGTGGCAGTTCTTCATCCCACTTTATTCCTCTCTCCCACATTTCTTGAAACAAACACTTAATTCTGATGGTGAAAGGGGTCAAGAAGCCTAACGGGTCGAATATGCGAGTAGACGACTGCAGGACACTTCTTTTTGTGTTCCTTTTCTCCTTTAAAATGTCCAGTAGTTGTCTGAAGTCGAACACAAACTCATCTGTTACTGGCCTCCACACTAAACCCAGGACCTTTAGCACTGACCCACATGTCTCTGGTTGTGTGGTGCTATCCATTGAACTTCCTTGCCACATTTCTTTGAGCTCAGCCGAGTTTGTTGTCCATTTACATAACTCCATTCCTGCAGCAGCCATGATGTTCTTGGTTGTGGTAGTTACTGTGAAGGCCTCTTTCAACTCACTTGAACTTGAAATGAAGTCATCTACATAGAGAGATGAATTGATGGTTTCTACCACTTCTGGTTGTTCTGAACGGTATTGTCTCAGATGTTTCCTTATAGTAGCAGCTAGTAAGAATGGGCTCGATGAAGCTCCGAACACCACTCTTGTCATCCTGAGCACAAGCAAATGTTCATCTGTGTCATCTGTAGGTGGTCCTGAGAACCACAAGAATCTCACTGCATCCCGGTCTCTTTCTGATAGCGATATTTGCAGAAATGCCTTTTTAATGTCCGCCATGTAGGCAATATGATGCAGCCTGAACTTGAGCAGAACGTTCATCAGGTCCGGGTTTAAGTTAGGACCTGTTATGAGACAATCATTCAGGGATGGGCTTCCTTCCTCGTGAGAAGAGGCATCAAACACAACTCTTAGCTTCGTTGATGCCTTATCTTCCCTTATCACTGCATGATGAGGTAGATAGTATGTCACCTTGCTTTCAGCCATTTCCTCTCTTGGCACCTCCTCAGCCATTCCTTCATTTAAGTAGGTTTCCACTACTTCTTGATACCTGCTGTATAGCACAACATCTTTCTTTAGTTTTCTTTTCAAACTCATCAGTCTCTGTTTTGCAATGCGGTAATTGTCTTGGAGGGGTGGGTGTGCTTGTTGCCATGGTAACTGCACTTGGTAACGTCCATCTTTAAAGGTGGAAGTTTCTTCAAACAGTTTCAACACTTCCAGATCTTCTGGGCTCTCTTGCTTCTCACTTGTGATTCCTAGGGACTCAATCTCCCAGAATGCATGGAGCTGTTTGTCCATCTGGAAGTCTTCCTTAAGCTGAATGTGCATGCATGTTGTTTCTGACAAACTGGACATTATAACTGGGCCTTGGACCGCCCAGCCAAAGGCACTTTCAAGAGCCACCAAACTCTCAGTTAATCTTTCTATACGGCCTGTTACTATTTGCCAGTAATAATCAGAGCCGATTAGCACAGAAAGTTCAGGTTTATCTTCTCCAGGGAAATCTGCGATTTGGAGACCTCGCCTTTCCATTTCATTGCATACATGTTCGCCTGGAACTTTCATCATTGCTGCACAGACCTTCTGTGTCACAACTGCTTCTATCTCAATGATCTGTCCTGTACCCCACACATTTTTTAAACATAGTTTCACTGTGTTACGTTCAACTGGGGTGGGAGCTGAAGAGCCAAATGTATGGAGCATAAGTGTCCCTTGCTTTGTGACAGGTAGTTGCAGTGCTCTTACAACATTCTCATGAATAAAACTACCTTGACTCCCTCCATCTAATAGACAACGGACCATCTTCATGCTGGTAGGTCCAACCGCCCATGCCTTGGCTGTCTGTAGTAGCACAGTGTTTTCATTATCAGACTTGGTTTCCTCAGCTTGGGGAATCACAGAGGAAATAACAGTTTCCATATTGGTAGAGACTGAAGGGGGTGGGGTCTCGTTTTTGTCACAAAGAGCTATGTGATGCCTGCCGCCACATGTGGCGCATGACCCACCCTTAAATCTACAAAACCTTGCGATGTGTTTCTGTCCTAAACAAACAAAGCACCGACCAAGTCTCTTCAGTTTTTCTTTACGTGCTGACACCCCATGTTCTGGACAGTTTTCAGCCTTATGTTCAACACTGTCACAGAAGAGGCAGGTTTGAGCCTTTTGATTAGCAGTGTGGAGTGCAGCTGCTGATGTCATGCTTGGTTTCCTTTGCTTTATGTCAGTGGATCCATATGATTTACTGCCTAATCTGGGCCCAGGCAGGGTTTCCTTTTGATTATATGATCTCATCATTTGCAAGGCTCTCTCTCTACTCTGAACTTCTTTCTGTAAAAACTCCAGCACCTGATGCACCTTCCACTCATCCTGATCTCCCCTCTGACGACTGTACTCAAGAGACAGTTCTTCTGGTATCATCTGGAGCAGTATTGGGCATAACATGCCTCCATATGTGTCTGACACTACTCCTAGTGATTCTAAGCTTCTAATTTGAACTTCACATTCATCATACAACTGTCTCATAGCACTCACATCAGAGGATTTCTTTACAGGAGTCAAATTCAGGAGCTTTGACATATGAGCGTTTATTATTAAGTCCTTCCTTCCAAATCTGCTTTTTAGTATTTGAACTGCAGCATCATAGTTACTGTCTGTCAGAGTGAGACCTGCTACAGCCTTTGCAGCTGTTCCTGTTAGGTAAGTCTTCATGTATGTAAACTTCTCTCGTTTACAAAGAGCTTCGTTACAGTGAATCGCCGTCTCATATTGGCTCCAAAATTCTTGCCATAAACTAACATCTCCGTTGAATTTGTCAATTATTAGCTTAGGCAGCCTTACTGTAGCGTTCCTGTGATGTGTGGAGTTTACGTTGTTCCCACTCACTTGCGCCCGTCGGGGTTCTGTACTCACAGTTTCTGACGTCCTTATCATTTGTTTAGCACGTTCGTTCATACAGATGATGCGGTCGTTATACTCCTCTGCGAGTTCGGTTTCCGCTTCCATTTCATCCAGCTGAGTGTGCTCCTCAATAGCGCGGTTCAGCTCATTCAAACTGTCCCCTTTTGCCATTAACACAGCCAGCATTTCCCGCAAACGTCCGACATCCGGGTCGTCCTTTAATAATTCACTATCAATCTGATTCAGTAGTCGCGTAGTAGAACTTCGTATTGTCCGGCGCTTCATCCTTGTTCTTTCAATACGATGTTCTCCACTGTCCTGTCGCTCCGTGCCGCTTCTATTTTCATCAGCCATGTCACCTGCTCCCGGGTTTCGGCACCAGAAAATGTTGAATATTTTCTTTGACTGACTTCGAATGACGAAAAAAAGAGTCGGGCGGAATATTCAGATGAACTTTAGTGAAATAAAGGTGATGAACGAATCATACGTACAGATACATAACTGAGGGTCGAACAGAATCCTCAGAAAACTGAAAACGCTGTTGCTATGGCAACAACAACAAAGCAAGCAGAAAGCAGAGGAGGCGGACTCAGCCGTTAACTGCCGCTCAACTGTTACAAAACATCATGGGATATGTAGTCCGCTTTCAGCCTGATACCAACTACAAACGTCAACCAAATCAATGTAGCGAACAGCAACAAAATATATAGTTACTGATATTAAATTATAATATCCTAAATAACAAATCCCAAACAAATTCTCAACATCTGGTGAACAGCAACAAAATATAGTTATTGATATTAAATTATAATATCCTAAATAACAAATCCCAAACAAATTCTCAACA
>JBBPBX010112662.1:0-10561 GCA_038048925.1 Garcialebias charrua
CATCCAGGCCAACAGTCAGTAAATTAAAGCATATAATTACACACTGGTAGCAGAAAAAATATCCACCGAGTGGTTTCTGAGCTATTTATCTGAATAGCCTGGACCTCGCCAGGCTAAACTAACAAAACTCCGCCTTCTGTTCTCTGATTGGTCCGGTCAAAAATCGACCGGAGAAATCCTTGTCTATGGGAGAAGTCCCAGACCCTAGTACGAAGCGAAGTGAAGGACAAGGGTCTGGTTTTAACCAGGCTAACATCAACTACTACCATATACTGTGCACAACATTAACTCATATTGCTTTGCCACTCTTTGCAAATGTCAATGCTAGAACCTTCAGTTTATTTTATAGATATACTTTTTATACTTTTTATACTACTATGCAAAAACTCAGGACAGTATTACACTTTTATTATTTCATTTTATGCTTATGTTCATTAAATGTTTAGTGTTTTAGTGTTGGTGTAAATTTTCATACTTTTATACTACTATGCAAAAACTCAGGACAGTGTTACACTTTTACTATTTTATGCTTATGTTTATTAAATGTTTCAGTGTTTTAGTGTTTAAATGGTTACTGTTGCACCGAGGGACTGAGAGAAACGCTATATCCTGTGTATGTCCTGTACATATTGCAGTTCTGACAATAAAGTTGACTAGTTTGAACAGGCAAAAATGTCTCTTTTAATGTAAAGGTTGCAGACCCAGGTCTACATCCACGCTAGCCTGGTTTAAACCAGACCCTTGTCCTTCACTTCGCTTCGGGAAATGAGAATTGAGCGGAGCTGTGCAGGAAGGCGAGGGCCAGGCTACATCCACGCACACTTTCACGCAACTTTCGTTTTAATACCTCCCGATGTGTGCGTGACTTCATTCTGCTCATGCACGGTGCTTTTATTTTGAAAGCCGTGCAGCGGAAGTGCAGGGTGGTGACGTCAGCAGCTGCTGTGGTTCCGCTCAGATCAGAACTTCTTCTCCAAGTTGGTCCCGGCGGGTCAAGTTGAAGAAGTCAAGTGTTATGAGTGGACACACGGTCTCCGCGGACATTTCAGGACACATGTTGGACGAGGACGAGGACGAGGACCTGGAGGTTTTCACTAAGGTGCGGTGGTTTAATGGTGATTTAATCTGTGCTTCTTCTTTTAACTTGGCTCGTTTTAAGAGTTGGACAGAACCACCGGAAGTGTCCTCTGAATATTTGTCTTCACGTCTCGAACTAACGACACATGTCATTCATTACTGGCTGCAAAACACCTTCTTCTGTATGATTCAAGATGGCTGCCACAGCCAACTTTCATAAAAAACACACAAAGTGTCTCAGTCTGTTAAACTGACATGTGGTGTGTGGTAGTAGCTGAGAGTCATTCACAACACATCCTCTGAGCCCACTCATGACCAAGAACCACTGATCACAAGATCTGAGTTTAAAAAGGTGCAGGTGATTTTTACATTTAATATTTTTATTTACTCTGTTCAGATGACTCAGTTTAAATCAGTGTGAGGGTTTGAGACATGTCACTGCCATCAAATTAAAGTACAATACTGTATATTTTGTTCATAGTTGCACATTATTTCATTTAGTTTATTTTATGATCACTCACTGTTCTAGAATGGTTCCGCTCAAGGCGGCTGCATGTTGCAGTAGCTCTACTTTCATTCTGAGATTTTGCTTAAACTAATTCCTCTGTTTCTGGATGTAAATCTCATGTTTTGGATGATTGTTTCCTCTGGTATCAGATGCTGTGCAGCTGGAAGGATTTTTACTGAAACTTTTTTTAGTTTTGGTCATTTGCAGTGCTGGGCAACGCTAATCAAAAAATTAGTTCCACAATTTCTAAAACGCTTATTAATTTTTTTAGGTCCACAATTTCAAAAGCACAAATGTCTTATGAAAATTAGGGGAAGCTAATCTAATCCGCTATTTATATTCGACAATAGACCCCTTTCACGGCTCGTCATCAACCCTGGAAAAATACCGGAAGTAGCCATCTTGGCGACATAGCTGTGTTAGCCTCAAAGCTATTGTAGTGGTGCGTCGCGTCTGGTCACACAAAATCAAAAAATGGTGAATTATTGTCGTGTCCATGGCTGCCACAATCGGTCAGATTGAGAGAAAAAGCCTTCTGTTTTACAGATTACCACTCGTGATCACAAATCAAGGTGAAGTAATTCAGCAGTTATCAGAGGAACGTGGACGTCTGTGGCTGCCAGCCTAAACCAGAACTTGGATTGAAAAACACTGAGCAACATCCGAATTTGCTCTGCACACTTTGTGTCAGGTAATATATTTCTTACAGTAGATTATAGTGAATTAGGGCATTACACGAATCATAAGTTTATTGAGCACGAGGACAGAGCTTCAAAACACCACCTCCCTTTCTCTGTTCAAGACAGCCCTGAAAACACATCTCTTTAGACTAGCTTATCATTAACTTTACTAAATGTATTTTATATTATATAATCCTTATGTATTTTATATTTCAATTTGTCACTGATAATGTTTGAACTGAATTGGTTTGTTAAGTGTCCTTGGGTGTCCTGAAAGGCGCTTTTAAATAAAATGATTATTATTATTATTACAATCCTTTAACTGTGCTGCATAAAATGTACATGGAACGTTAAATTTTTTTGTTGAGTTATTTGTTTTTTACAAATAGCATAAACAACTCAACAACTGAAAGCTTAACAAAGCTTTCAGTTGTTGAGTTGTTTATGCTGATTATTCAAAATTCATAAGAGCACATGACACTCATGACAAGAGCACTGTCATGAGTGTCATGTCATGACACTCATGACAAGAGCACTGTCATGAGAAACTGCACACCTAGCTCTCAAGTTGAAAAGCAAAAAATACGTACAAACACTAAATATGTAAGAAGCACATACAATAACCTAATTAACTGTTCTTGTGTTGTTTGACAACTGACAATCCGGTGCTATGTTGTAAATCCTGTTTTGAAATTCATATGCATATGAACACACCAATTATTTACAACTTCATTTAAGTAATTTTTATTTTATTATGTTTTTTCTTTTCTTAGGCAGACGTGCTCCATTGTACAGCAAGGATGATCCAGACTGGGTGCCTTCACTGAAGACGTGTGCTGCAGAGAAGTGGCAGTTGGTGCTGATGGTGGATGACATCTGGCAGCTGAACGCTTCAACCGACGACAAAAAAGAACTAAAAAAAACATGGCAAATAGCACATGTTAGAATCCATGTTGAACGTGTCATAGGCTGTGTTAGACAAAAATACACAATCTTGAATGGCCCTCTTCTACCTATTGATTTTCAAACATGTAGATATCCAGAAAAAGTTGCATTAATCGATATGATTGGCTTTGTGTGCTGTGCCTTGGTTAATCACCTTTGGTGGGTTATGAGTAGCTGCATGAATTGTAAAAAGAACAAGTGGATAGAAGAGTGATAGCTGATGTGAACCTTTTTTATTTTTATTTTACATTGTTCCACCTTTACTTTGAAGTTGTTTTTGCAAATATGGGGCAGACATGATTTTTCATTCACTGCACTCTTTATTTGAGCATGATGCTGGTGAAGATTCTCAGTTGTCCAGGACATGATAAATGACAGAATAAATGACATTATGTATCATTAACCATTTTGTTTGTGCACTTTTTGTATTGACTAGAAAATATTCTGCCAAACTCAAAGTAGTTGTAAGGTAAAAAAGGTCTATATAAAGACAACCATTCGTACTATTATCTTAAAAGATGAATGTCTGCAGAATGCACCTCAAAGTTCTTACTGTAATTAGATTCATAGAGTAGCTGTTATTTATATAATTTGTGTTGAAACACTCATAGAGTAGCTGTTATTTATATAATTTGTGTTGAAACACTGTACAAAAGTTGAAAATTTTGAATAACACTTGTCAGCCATCATTGTACTTCACATGTTTATTTAAAAAATATGTTTTGAGGTAGTTCAGCACAGAGCTTCTATAAGATGAACTGAAACACACATTTACACATTTAGTCTGGATTAATAAGGAAAATCAAGGCATTGCTCTCTGGAACCGCTCAGATCTGGTTGATCCAGGGATCAAATGTAGCTTAAAAAACAGGGATCTAAGATCATTTTGACAAAATTTGCTTCAATCCTCAGACTGATGTGATGAGTCACATACATTTACAATAAGAATACATAGCTAGTGTGTGTTTAAAAACACACCCAAAATATATTTATATGTACACACACAAATTAAAAATTAAATATAAATCACCAAACACCAAATAATTCACAATGTCTGCGTAGGTCACAGCTGGTAAGGTCTTCTCATCTTCTGACATGTTGGACAGCCGGTATGGGTCTTAGCTGCCAATTATCTGTATTTTATCCAAATGACGTTCCTTTGCTGCAGGCTGAAGCTGGTCCACATACTCTCCTGCAGCTTCTGTCTTCTTTACAGAGGTTTGTTTTACAGAGAACATGGTCAAATCAGAAATAAAACCGGAGCTCCGACTTCAACTACTGTGTTTACAGCGCGAGTGTCTCCAACATGGCGGCGCTTCCGGTATTGCGCAATCCGTGAAAGGGGTCTATTGGTAGCCGGCAGCGTTATGCAATATTTGCACTACACTGCCAACTGAAAAGTAACTAAAATGATCCTAAAAGGATGAAATTACAAAAATCAAAGGATTTATTTAATACTTTACGTACATATATTCTATTCGGCCACAAAATTAACAAAAAAGAGAATGATCTTTTAATCCCTAAAACCACTTTTAAATCTCAAATACACGGGTGTGTCGCCACCGCATTTATACATAAAAGTAACCCAAATACATAAAACTAACGACTCACCGTCGAGTGGTCGACACAAAACACAAAATAAAATCCTCCGTCCACGTTAATTTGGCTTGAAACAGCGGGGTTCTCTGCGGATTTATCCATTAGTAACCCAGTACAACCAACCAGCTAGACACAGAGTTAGCGTCCAGTAGGGCTGGGCCATATCATATCCTTACCGGTAAGCTGATTAAGCTTGCCCGGGCAAAAAACTTATATCATGATATGCTAATTTCATGACGTAATACGTCAGGGCGCCCCGCCCCTTAACACCCGAGCACTTTAAACAACTGCGCACCTCCCCTCCACCGTCTACTGGTGTAAAACGCTAATTAGTTACTGCTAAAATGTTAAAAACAACGCGCGCGTCTCAACTTCTCTCCCCTCCTGCTCTGCAGCCGGCTCAGACAGCTGTCCCCCCTCCCCCGCCCCGCTCCGCTGAGCAGCACCGAGCAGCACCGAGCAGCTCGGAGCAGCTCGGTGCTGCGTGTCTCGCTGCGTGTCCCCGCTGTAAACTGTGTTACAAACACGCGCGGCTCCACATCACTCCATCAGAGACAGTTCAGTTAAAAAAATGAATCAGAGGAAGCATATGACAACAGATGAAGCTGAAACATGAAGGTCAGCTGATCAACTTGTAGAAGTTACAGCTCATTTAAAGGAGCTGTATGTAACATTTTTTATAAACATATTTCTTCACTCTGCCACATCTCCTGACAGACTGATGTTAGCCAGGTAATCTCTGAAAAAAATATATACTTTAAAAATGATCTGTTATTTAGATTGAAAAAGTCTGCACAAAATATAGATTAAAAAAACCACCACAAAAACTAAAGTGCAGGTGTAGTTTTACTTGGAGACTAAATACTTTACTAAATAATTTCAGTAAAATTACCCCTTGTTGTTTTTTAAAATTTTATATAATACTGCAAAGCAACATGTTAAGTTAATTTTGTCAAATAAATACATTTGATTTTTTTGGGGGGTTATATCACGAAATTATAGTTATCGTGATAATACTCTGAAATATCACGATATAATTTTTGAGCCATATCGCCCACCCCTAGCGTCCAGTTCACCTCTGACCCGGAAGATGTCAAGATTCTATAGGTAGTCAACAGATTTAATGAAAAGTAACTAAAATACATAAAACTAACGACTCACCGTCGAGTGGTCGACACAAAACACACAATAAAATCCTCCGGCCGCGTTAATTTGGCTTGAAAGAGCGGGGTTCTCTGCGGATTTATCCAAGAAACCCAGCACAATCAGCTAGCCACAGAATTAGCCTCCGAGTTCACCTCTGACCCGGAAGATGTCAAGATGGAATACAGGTAGTCCCCGATTTACGAGCGAGATCCGTTACAACGAGGCGCTCGTAAACCGGAAATCTCGTAATTTGGAACGGCCGCCATGTCTCTCGTAAATCCGGAATTTCGCTCGTAAATTGGAACGGTTTCGCTAGCGCGACTACAAACACTCTATTTTCATCCAAAAACTGCTTATGAGTGCATAAAAATGATCGGAAACGTGTGTCCATATGTTTATCTAACTAACTGTGGTGAAAAAACACATGAAAACTCAGTATTTTTTGCGTTTTTTCCAAAAATTCGCCAGCTCGTAAGTCTGGAACCTCGTAGATCAGAGCGCTCGTAATTCGGGGACTACCTGTGTCCATTTTTAGTAGGGGGATAAAGAAATCGACCGGTTTTTGTATTGCGTATTTAATGATCGTTTTCATCGTAACTATAATTATTTTTTATGTTAAATGTACATTAACAAGCAGGATCAAAGTTAGGGATGTAGGTGACTGGCCGGGGCGCGGCGGGGCCCCTGCTGATTGGGATCCCCAAGCTACGGCATCATTTGCCTACATGGTAGATCAGAGTCTGTTCTCCCCTCTGCTCCCCCTCCAACCCTTCCTCCTCTCTGCTCTTTGTGGTGAGGGAGGGGAAAAAGGTAAAACAAGCAGCTACGGAGCCAGCATAAGAGCTTGTAAAGAAGTTTATTGGTTTTTACTGATAGATAATTAGTTATTAGCGGTACTGTAAAGCCGGTAGTGCTACTTGAGTCAGAAGAAAATGGCAGGCTACCAACACATATGAATTCAGCCAACATTAGTCTCTTATTAAAGCCAGGCAAAGACCCAGTATTACCTACGAGTTATCGTCCAATCTCTCTCATTAATGTTGATGTTAAAATAATTTGTAAAGTCTTATCTAAAAGACTAGAGAAGATAACTCCTGTTATTATACATCCAGACCAAACCGGATTCATAAAAGGAAGACACTCAGACACAAATACACGAAGATTATATAATGTAATAGAGTATTCGTATTTTAAAAATATTGAAACAGCTATTTTTTCTTTAGATGCTGAAAAAGCATTCGATAGAGTAAATTGGAATTTCTTATTTGCTACCTTAAATAAATTTGGATTTGGGGATTACTTCATTAACTGGTTAAAAATATTATATAGTTCACCAACAGCGTGTGTCAGGACAAATAATCAATTATCTTCAAGCTTCTGTTTACAGAGGGGCACCAGGCAAGGTTGTCCACTTTCACCAGCATTATTTGCTATTTTTATTGAACCGTTAGCAGCAGCAATAAGGCAAAGTGTTGATATTAAAGGCATAAAGGGTAGAAACATAGAACATAAAATGAGTCTTTATGCTGACGATGTTTTGCTTTTTCTTGAGAACTCAGGAAACTCAATATCCAATGTTATCAAGTTAATAAACTCATTTTCAAAAGTTTCTGATTATTCTATAAACTGGACAAAATCTACAGTGCTTCCGATAAATTGTGTGTTTAATAATTCTCTTAATGAAAGACTACAATCAGGTAATATTAAATATTTAGGTGTTAATATCTCTCCTAAATTGGAGGATTTAATAAAATTAAATCATATCCCATTATTAAAGAAAATTGAAGACGATCTTACTAGATGGAGATCTCTACCCATATCACTTATGGGAAGAGTTGCCTCAGTAAAAATGATGGTGCTGCCGAGAATAAATTATTTATTCTCAATGATTCCAAATAAACCTTCAAATGAATGGTTTAAGTCCCTGGACTCTTCTATATCTAAATTCCTTTGGAACAATAAAACTCCGCGTATTAGTTTAAAAACATTACAAAAATCTAAAGATACCGGAGGATTAGAACTTCCAAACTTTTATTACTACTATTTAGCAAACAGATTACAATATATATCAAAGTGGTTAAAACCGAATGCACTAGATGAAACTTGGATAGATATAGAACAAACTTTATGTAATAATATTAGGATTTCAGATCTACCATTTATCAGTACAGATTTAAAAAGACATGTCTGCTTTAAGAGCATCAATATTAGCTCATCTCTGACAGCATGGTGGGAGTATCTGAAAATGACAAAGTCTTCACTACTCCCATGTAGACATACACCTCTCTGGAACAATCCTGACATTCAACAAGAAAATAATATGTTAAATTTCCCAGGTTGGAGAATGAAAGGTATTGAATGTCTGGAACACATATTTGAGGGTATAGACTTTATTCCATTTAATAAATTAATAATACAATATGACATTGATAATAAATATTTCCTACAATACCAACAAATTAAGTCAATTGTAAAAAAGAAATTTAAGCTTAATAAAACATTGTTGGAAACCCCAACATGTGTGTTAGAGTTTATTAATTTTCAACCACCGAAATTATTATCTAAAATATACAAAAAATTGTCTAGGATCGATGACTCGATAGCACTACCTGTTGAAAAATGGGAGTCAGATTTATCAATCAACTTTGAACAAAAAATTTGGTCTCAAGTATGTTCAAATACTTTTAAATTGACTAGACTCTCCAATTTACAATTAATACAATATAAGGTTCTCTATAGAGTACATTATACAGGGGAGCGAATGTTTAAGATGGGCTTTATACCATCTAACAAGTGCTCACAGTGCATAAGTAATACACCTGATGATTATATTCACGCGCTCTGGTTCTGTCCATCCGTTCAGAGGTTCTGGGTACAGGTATGTGAAGACTTGTCTAAATGTTTGAAAATTAATATCCCACTCTCTCCATCTGTTTGCTTATTGGGTATCTTTGAAGATGTTATACTAGAAAAAAATACATCCTATATGCTTTTCACTGCCTTATGCATCGCAAAGAAAACCATACTCGTAAATTGGAAAAATAAAAATAATCTTAGCGTTAATCAGTATAAAAATCTTCTGTTAGATCATATTAGTCTTGAAACAGCATCTGCCGACACATTGGATCAACCTATTTGGCATTCTTTGATCGGCTCCGTTACGTAGTGAGGGTGGGGGGTCTGGGATGTGGCCTTGTGGGGCATTGGGACTGGAGGGGGGAGGTTGGGGTTTGGGGCGCCGGGGGGTTAGGGCTGCTTGGGCGGGGAGGACCTCGTCTTCGACCTGGGGAGGACCGGGGGGGGTTCTGGGGGACATCTACTGGGGGCGGCATGCGGGCCCTCGGGTGGTCGGTGGCGGCGGTCATGGGTCGCCGGTCGGTGACCCGGCCGTGCTGGGGTGGTTTCGGGGTGGGTGCCGGGGGCTTGGGACTCTGGGGGCGCGTCGTCCCCGGGCTTGGGCCTGGTGGGGGTCGGGGGTCTTGGGCTCTGGCGGGCGGGTCGCCGGGCTATGGGCTGGCTGGCGCTCTGGTGCCCAGCTCTGGCCGGGGGCTCTCGGCTCGCTGGTGGGTTGGGGTTCATATGCTGGGGGGTGGGTGTCTGGGGGCGTGACTGGTGGCCAATGGGAGGGGGCGGGCAAACCCAGCCTGGGTGTCTAATGTGTTATGTGTTCTGAAAGTTGTTAATATGAAGGGTGGGTATAGTATTTCTTCTGGGGTGGGGATTAGGTGGATGTCCTGGATGATGGTCTTGGACTATACTTGGCCGGTGTGCGGGCCCCGGTTGGGGCCTGTTCTTGGTGCTTCCTGGCTCTGTCGACGGTTGGGCGGGCGCTCTTGGCCGTGTCGTCCATGTGGGATTTTGTGTCCTCTTGGACGGCGGGCTGACTGCGGTTCGCAGGGGTCGTGGCGGCCCTGGCGGGTGTGGGCTGTTGGTTCTGCTGTTGGCGGCCCTCGGGGCCGTGTCCCTCTCTGGTCTTGGCTCAATGTCCTGGCGGTCGGAGAGGTGTTTCCTTTACCTCGCTCCTTGGGTGGACCTTGGCGAGCTGGGGGGTAAGCAGGGTCAGCGGGGGAGCTGACTCGCTGTGGGAGCACTGTTCCTGCAGTTATTTTTCTCCCCATCCCTCAACACGCACCTCCGCCCTCTTCATCTTAAATTAATACATGTAGGGAATTTGGGTCTCGGGTGTGCTGCAATGGTTTTACATCTCTGTTGTTAAGAGCACCTGGGACTCAATTTTATATACACTTTAGACATTCATTCATAAACATCTTCATAAAAGTCACATATAGGGAAGGAGTGAGCACTATGGCTATGGGTGGCGGGATGACATCAATCTCGCCCCCATGCCTATGCTCACTCAACATTATGCATTTAGACAATTAGGGCCTGGGTTAGAGTTGGAGTGGAGGGGAAACTGGTATAATGCCAGCCTTTGCTCCTTCTCTTTCCTTTTTAAATACACTTTACAACAACACTCACCAACAGTACATTTGGGGACGGGGGTGTGTGTGTCGGGGTCTTGATTTGTTAATTTCAATTTTATTTATTATGTATTTATTTATATATTATTTATTTATTTTTCTCTTGCCCCCCTGGTTGCCTTGCG
>JBBPBX010112663.1:0-10561 GCA_038048925.1 Garcialebias charrua
AGATTTGTGGATTATTTGGATATTGGTGGCAGCTACTCTGTTTTTTGGCGTTGGCGGAGCTGTCTGCTACTGGAAGCTGAGGAAGACTGCGGCAGCTATCAGCGCGCTGGCGAGACTTCCCGATCAGCAAGATTCTCTGATCCGGGCTATGAGCTCAACGTCCCAGCTGTTGTACGAACTGAACCGCACGATGGGAGCAGCGGTGGAGAGCCGCGGACCAGCGGTGCGTTTTGGAACTCATTTACAGCTGTCCGGCCTCAATCAGGGCACAGATAGGGAGGGGTCGTAGATCGGAACCTCACATGATTCGGCGATTTTGGACCTGAACAGCACCTGGACTTGGAAGGCTGCAGTCAAAAAGTACACTGTGGCCTGAGCTGAAAATAAACAAAGCAACTATCTAATCTGGACTCTGAGCGACCTTGAAAGAAGGCTGTCTGAAAATCTTCTCCTGGAGTCGAAAGCTGAGAGAACTCGCTGCCCTCCCCCCCTCCCCCCAGAGATCTCTGTGTGTGCGTTCGGATGGCGCCGAGCTGAGACATCTGCTGACTGTGCTTATCTGAATGATACTCACGGACTTAATCTCCTTGCTTGTCATCAAACTGCAACATGTCTTGTCTCTTCGTGCTAAAGCTGGTAGAGTTTTTTGGACTTTATCATAGAGTGTCCTAAGACAAATTGTGATAGATTCTTTTTTGAATACCATGATTACCCGAGTGTTTGTTTGTTCCTTTTTCCATATCTGATTGTTGGTGGCGCGGTTTCATACTGCTGCAACTTTCCGTGCGTGCGTCCCTCTTCGGATGGTGCGTGCGCTAATTGCAGAACTTTGTACCTCGGTGCAAATTTGCCAAATAAAGATATATTCTATTCTATATTCTATTGTGTGTCAGTCCCTATCAAATAAACTTTAATAAATAAACTAATTAACTGGTGGCCCATGGGCCATATCTGGAATATAAGCTCTTTCTACATGACCATTTAGAATGAATGTCTGTAAAATTATGTGCTAGATGCTATTTTGTGTGAAACACCTGTTTAATCTGATTTGCTTTTGTGACCATTTTTGAATAATTTCTTAATACAGACAAACAATTCGTTTTTTGCCAAAACAGGGGATTTATATTTGGAAATTTTGCACATAATGAATGCTCCATCATGAATGAATAAAGGAAAAAATAAAATAAAAGGCTTAGTTTTCCTAGAACGGATGCTTATTCCCACCTCCTTCCCCGCACTACAGGACTTACACAGCAACCGCCTCACTCGGAAAGCCCTCTGCATGGCAGGTGATCCCACACACCCACTACACAGCTGCTTCAGCCTGCTGCCATCAGGGAGGAGACTGAGGAGTCTCCAGGCTCGAACCAGCAGACTAAATGACAGCTCTGTTCATCAGGCAGTCAGGATGCTTAACTCTCTGCCTGCTCTGCCCTCCCTCCCACTTGTACTGCCTTAACACAAAAAACTTTCACACATTACCACACAACACAAAGATTTTAACACTGGACTCTGTGTCATCAAAACGGGTTATTCACTCAACTCACGGTCATGTGCTCATTCAGTTTGCACTACTTCTTATATTTGCACTAATGTTTGTATTACATTACTGCCTATAGTCATACTACTGTTTACATTCACTGTTTACATTTATTACTACTGTTTACATTCATTACTACTGTTTACATTTATTACTACTGTTTACATTTACACTACTTTTTATATCTACACTACTGCTGATATATATATTATTTTTTACTAGCCTTATTGCATATGCCACTTTACCTCTATACCAATATCAACTACCTCATACATATACTGTGTACATAAACTTCATATGCTGCTTTGTCACTCTATTACAAATGTCAATGCCAGAACTTTCATTTTATTTTATAGATATACTTTTTACACTTTTATACTACTATGCAAAAAACTCAGGACAGTATTACACTTTTTATTATTTCATTTTATGCTTATGTTTATTAAATGTTTAGTGTTTTAGTGTTGGTGTAACTTTTCATACTTTCATACTACTACTATGCAAAAACTACTATGCAAAAACTCAGGACAGTATTACACTTTTATTATTTCATTTTATGCTTATGTTTATTAAATGTTTCAGTGTTTTAGTGTTTAAATGGTTACTGTTGCACCGAGGGACTGAGAGAAATGCAATTTCAATCCTGTGTATGTCCTGTACATATTGCAGTTTTGACAATAAAGTTGACTTTGACTTTGACTTATTATCCATCACTTTCTAACAAAATCCATCACGCCAGCGTTATTGCTACTTTGGATGAATCTTGTCTAGACTTCATTAGTTTTTGTGAGCTCTGGTAGAACAGCATTTGTTTATTATTTTTGTCTTGATCAAGGAAAAGTTTTCAGTCCACACTCAAACTTAATGCTATAAGCACTTTGGTAACAGCTGCTGTTTTAAATGTGCTTTATAAATAAAGTTGACTTGACTTTAGCTTTTTGAGAAAGGTCTAAAGCTCTGGCAAATTCTTCTGTAAAGAAAGAGTACCATTACTGTTACGTTGGCCTTTGTACTTGTTTTATGTTTATTTTAACTTGTTTATTTTGATGTATTTTGATATTATTGTAAATTTAGTGGTAACTGTGTAACTTCATAATGGTGTGCCATCTTGATTAGTGATAACTTGAAAAAGTTGCAATATTCTCAAAAGAATCTCTGCCTAAATTACAGTGAATTCAATTCAGTTTTCCACCATTTTTAATCTGATATCCATTGTGCCAAATTAAGTCGAGCTGACTCTAAAAGTTAATTGTTGACTATACACATCCAATAGTTTTGTGTTTTCCTATTCTGCCTCCACATGATTTTATCTTTGATCTTAGCTGATATCATTATTGATTTTACTTGATTTTATCACTTGTTTTATTTTATTTATTTTTTAAGCAAGCCTAATCTGCATCACATGATTTTATCTTTGATCTTAGTCGATATTATTATTGATTTTATTTGATTTTATCACTTATTTTGATCTTTGCTTTTTTACACTTTGTAGCACTTTGAGATTTTTATTAATGAAAAGTGCATTATAAATGGAATTCATTATTATTATTATTATTATTAAAGCATTCACAAGATTGAGATCCATTTTTCTTCTGTACATTGTTCTTGATGTAGCTTGTTCTGCAATGTTTGTTCTATTTCAGCAATTCCTATATCAACAGCAACCTTCAGCTCAGTCAGGATACCCCTGCTGAGACTTTTGGTATTTGTGCAATTTTTACTTTTGAGTAATATTTAGCTTTTTCGGCCATGTTTTTCTCATTGAAAATGAATGGAGCTCTCTTCACTTACTTCACACCCTTTGTGTTTTAAACCTTTTACTGCTCATTTCAGCTTTTGTTTTGGCTCCGCATTTTTCAGCTTCTTTGTGCTAATTTCAGCTTCCTTCAGTGCCACTCAGCTTCTTTCTGATCATTTCAGCTTTTTTCAGGTTTTTCTGCTACTTTCAGCTTTGTTTAGCTAATTTCAACATGTTTCCCCATCTTCTTTGTCTTAATTTGTTTAATTAGCTTTTTCTACTCCTTTCAGCTTTTTTCAGCAAAAAATCAGTTTACCCAGTTACTTTAGACACATTTTCAGCTCACTTGAACCCTTTTGTTGCCTCTTTTTTGTGTGCTAATTTCCACCTTTTGTGATTATTTTGAATCATTTCAACTTTCTATGCTGTTTTCAGCCTCTTTCTTCTAATGTAAAGTTTAAAAAATATGTTTCAGTTGTTTTTGCTAGTTTTAGTATTTTTCCTGTTCATTTCAGTTTGTTTTTCTAATCTTGGATTTTTTTTGTGATCAATTCTGCCTATGTCACCCTATTCTGTTACATTTCTACTGTTTTCTACTTTTATTTTCCTGCTTTCAGCAAACGCCAGCTGTTCAAATTCAACTCGCATTAACATTTTAGCAATGAAACCATTCAGCCTGGTTATAAGCAGCTTTCAGTAAAAATCATTAGCGAAACGCATTCACACCGCCTTTTCACACGAAATGCAATCTATTGTTTTTTTATCTGTCCAGTTTCTCTTGAGATACAGGACAAATAAACAAACGTCAATTTAAAAGGATTGCCCACCTTTCAGGATTCACCCAAGTGTTTTGGTATAAAGTCACCATGGCTTTTTGTTGCATGGTTTAAACCTCAGTTTTATTATTTACAAAGATTTTGGTGGTTGGATTTCATTTGACATCGGGCAAATGCCATTTGATCTTTTTGTGCAATGTGCCAAAATATAGGCCTCAGAGTGATTTAAAGACTCAGCAATGATGCTTACTAATTTTCTTATTTCCTCTTTTGTCCCTCAGCTTTCCTGTTAGCGATCTATAGCTCTGCATTACCTTCAGCTGTTTTAGTCAGGGATTAGCTGAGCATTAACAGCTTACACTGTTCCCCTCTATCGGTCTTTCACTCTTTTTTTTTTTTTTGCTTCATCTCCCCAATCCTTTTACTTTTAAGAGTTAAAATAAGGGATTTGATTTTTATTTTATTTTATGTTATTATTATTATTTTTTTACTAGAACATCAGAGCAAAGCCAAAATGAAGACGCCAGTTACATTAAGAGATATCCCATGGGGGCTGGAGGCAACGCACACTGCTTTGACTGAGAAACACTGAGGCACTGCACGGTGCCCCCAGAGGACCAGCCGAGTGTCTGATGTTGATTTAGCCGTAGAACGCTAGTTATTCCCGCACGCCACCAAATCTAGTTAGAACTGTGCTGAATTAATTTGGCAGTCCTCTAAAGAACACCAGAGCAACAAAGGAATGTTTTTTTTTCCCCTTAAGCTTTATTTAGACTTGGGTAGATAGACGAGTGAAGACAGAAGATTTGTAGTCATGTTTCAGGTATTACACACTCCAGGATCACCTGACACCTCATTTGAACAAATCACGCTCTGAGTAACCCAAAGTGTAGCCATGTCCTGCCTGCAGCAAAGCACAGCAACCTGGATGTTAAACTGCACCCTGCATAGTAATAAGAAGCAATTTGCATTTTCTCAATTTAATATTCACTAAAATCCTAAAAGCTGTCTGTATTTGTTATTGATAATACTTCTGCCTTGTATAATTCTACTTCTGCCTTGTATAATTCTACTTCTGCCTTGTATAATTCTAGCAAAAAGACTGCTCTAGTTCATTTACCAGCGTTTTTTATTTTATTTATTATTTATTTATTTTGCTTTTATGCCGTGCCCTTAAGTGCATGCTTATGATGGGTAGTTTATTGTTTTTCCTTTGTATTTTGTGGAGTAAACGGCTGTGAGGTTGTTGAAAGCAGCTAAAGACACTGTAGGTTGCAGAAAGAGGCATTTATTACTGTAAATGCGCTTTACTTTGTCCGTTGCAAACCATACAGGTTATTTTTGTTTCCTTGGGTTCACTTTAGAAGTTATGGCTATAAGGCTTTACTTTTTCCCCATTCATCCTCTTCTTTAAGTTTGCATGCGTTTATTTTATTGTATAACCATCTTCTGTCTATGAAAGTGTGGAGAGTTTAATTGCACTTTGTTTCATTCAACCTTTATTTAAACAGGTTAGTCTCATCAGAGACCTGTTTTAAACAACAACAAAAAAACACTGATGAGGTGCACACAGCAATAAACAGGCATATAAAACATACAAAATGAAAAGTACCGGTAAATAAAACAAGCGATATAAATGAATTAATAAAATGTGCTACATTATAAAATGGTGTAAAATACTAAAAACAGGAACCTGTCTTGTTCTTGTTGATAAGGTGAATTTGTTGGACTCTGACATTGTGGATGCTTCTCCTTTTACCACCTTCTCCATTTGTTTGGATCTAAGAATTACTAAGCGGTATTTCTTGTAAATGAGTCCTCGTGACTCAGTGTGACTAATCTGTATAAATAAAGGTTGACTGAATGAATGAATGAATGTCCGCAGTGATTTTTGCATTGAACGTAACAGTTGTTTAAAATCCCTTAGAGAGGTCAAAGTCGACAACTCAGATCTTTTTGCAAGGTGTTCCAGGTTATAGGGGTGGAGTGAGAGAAGGCCCTTTTGCCAAATTCGGTCTGCACTTAGGGGACGCTGCAGGTAATTATGTCTTGATAGTGCACACTGTAGCTGCATTCACGTAGTGACATGTAGGAAGCAGCAGACAATGATTTAAAGATGAAAATGTACCAATGTGAGAGTCTGTGTGAAGTTAATAATAAGCAGTTAACCAGTGAATACAGGGTGCAGTGGTGAGTACCGTAATCACAGCCAGTTATGAATCTTAGCACATCATGATAGACAACATCCAACATCTGCAAGGTGCTTGTAGGAGCGTTCATGTAAATAATGTCACCATAGTCAATGGACAGAAGGAAAGTTGCAGTTACAAGGTGTTTTCTAGTGTTCAGAGTTGAGCAAGATTTATTTAATGATAATAATAATAATAATGAATTCAATTTATACCGCACTTTTGATTAATAAAAATCTCAAAGTGCTAAGTAGCACTTTTCTGAAAAAGAAACCCAGTTTTACACCAAAGTTCATGCTAATCCAGGTATAAATCTGAAAGTTATGCACCATAACTCATGTTCCCTAAAGGAAGGGAACGAGGTGCAACATACTTGTTATGGGAATTGCGCCCCCGCGCGATTACCTGAAGGAATATACTCACGCCTTTACGGCTAGGGGCGTCACTGCCGCGCCAGAGGCCCCACCCTCTGGGTACTTAAGCGGCTTGCGCCCCTCCATCTTTCTCCAAAATTGCACTTCACCGAGCTTTCAGCATTGAAAAGGGCCAGATATGTTGCACATCGTTCCCTTCCTTCAGGGAACATGAGTTATGGTGCATACAGTATTTTCTGGTGTATAGGTCGCACCTGTGTGTAGGTCGCATTGTCCAATTATCACCAATAGATTGGAAAAATCCCTAGATAGGTCGCACCGGTATATCGGTCGCACCTACGTTTAGCTCTGCTGCAAATGTCTGCCACAGGAGCGCACAGCAAGGCTTTTAAGAAGATTAACACTTAAAAACAATTACCGTATTCTCCGACGTATAAGTCGCACCTTTTTGCCTACATTTCTAAGCCCTGCGACTTATAGGCCGGTGCGACTTATACGTCGATTTTTCCAATATTTTGGTCATAATTTGACTTTGGTCAAAAACTCCAAAAATGGTGCAGTACCAGTTTCGGCCGCTATGGGCGCTAAGAAACCCTTTACAGTACCTACACTGTTGACATCTGCCTGGTCCAAAAATGGTGCAGTGACACAGAAGATGAAGACTTCAATGGTTTTGAATAAATAAATAAAAACCATAAAATAAATACAGTATCTGTTTCTGTCATCATTTTAAACTGAGACACGTTTTTTACTGTAATGTCAGCTAATAAAAATATATTTTTATGTGTTTATCTTTAAAGATAAATGATGAAAGACACAAAATATACAAAAATTATGTTAATTTATTAATGAAAAGTTCAACTAAGACACATCAAACAAAATACTGTAGTTTTTATGTGATAATCTTGTCAAAAGTCCTTCCAAACAATTTGGCAGCCAGTCCAAAATAATGTTCATTTATTAATTAAGACACATCAAACAAAATACTGTAGTTTTTATGTGATAATCTTGTCAAAAGTCCTTCCAAACAATTTGGCAGCCAGTCCAAAATAATGTTAATTTATTAATGAAAAGTTCAACTAAGACACATCAAACAAAATACTGTAGTTTTTATGTGATAATCTTGTCAAAAGTCCTTCCAAACAATTTGGCAGCCAGTCCATTTTGGGCAAAACACCAGTTCACGTGAGGTGCGACCTATAGGCCGGTGCGACTTATAGGCCGATGCGACTTATACGTTGATTTTTCCATTTAATTGGGCATAATTAGGTTGGTGCGACTTATACTCCGGTGCGACTTATACGCCGACGAATACGGTATTTGTTTGATAAAAATTATAGCAAATACCTATATGTCTGAGCTGAACTTTTCCTTAATAAATGAACGTAATTGTGAAATGAGCTGGATTTAAAAATTTGTTTCGCCAAAAGTGATAACAAGCCGTATATAGGTGGCACTGGTGTATAGGTCGCAGGCCTTGAAAAAACACATAAAAAGGTGCGACCTATACACTGGAAAATACGGTAACTTTCAGTTCCCTTTCAGTCGGTCTCTCGGTGCAACATACTTACTATGGGAACGTAATCCATTCACGCCCTTGAAATGCTCAGCAAAGTGCATGTGAGAACATCCGTCCTAAAAGACGGGCATCTCCCAGCTACCTTCTGCAGGGAATGCAGAAAGCACATGCTAAGAAGAAAAAATGCCAAATATAAAAAACACCAACGTGATGTTTCCACTGGGCTATATATATATATATATATATATATATATATATATATATATATATATATATATATATATATATATATATATTAGGGGTGTAACGATACACAAAACTCACGAGACGAGACGAGAAAATCACAGATCTCGCGAGAACGAGACGAGATTTTAACATTAGTTCAAGAAAACTTCAAAGATCGGTTTTATGCCGCAAAAAGGCTTTTATTCTGTTTTAACATGTATTACAAACCCAACTGATGTCTTCATTTTACTGATTGAATCTCCTTAGACCTTAGAACAGTGGTTCTTAACCTTTTTTGAGCTACCGAACCCTCAAGTTTCATATGGCCACTCACCGAACCCCTCTTTTTTAATATATAAAATATGATTTTTTTTTTCCAAATTCTACAACATCACCTTGCTCAAAGAACAAAAGCAACACAGTGCATGAACTCACAACAACTTTATTCTGGCCCAATAAGAGTTTCATCCCCCAAAAATATTTTTGTACAATTTTTAATCATCAAAGAGGAATTTGGGATAATTTATCTTCAGCTGCTGTTCCGAGTAGCAGATTTGCCATCTTTAATGCAGCTGGTTTTATGAGAGATTCACCAATGGAGTGTGGCTTACCCTGCTTTGCGATCAAATAAGCAACTTCGTACGATGCTGCGAGGATCGGTTTGCTAACAGGTACAAATCCAAGAGCAGGCAGAGTGGCCCTTTCATCATATCTGGCTCGTTGCACCTTGAAATGAACAAAAAAAGGTAATTATTAGGTTGAAAGTGTCAGAAATTACCACAAAATTTTTAATTGACCTTAAACCAGAAAAAGAGTACTAAAACATGTTGCTGAAAAGGTAGAATAAGCTTTTAAATTAGCAAAAGAAAGCAAAAAGAATATATTTGCCCAATTAGGCTGAAAGAAGCAGAAATGAGCACAAAAATGTGGAAATTATCTGAAGAAAATCTAAAATTAGAAAAAAGATTCAGCTGAAAAGTAGCTAAAATAGCAGAAAGAAGCATCACCAGAATGAAGTTGAGAGAGCACATTTTTGCTGAATTAGGATGACATTTTTTTTAATAAGAGCATTAAATGTGGAATTAGCTTAAAAAGCTAAAATTAGCATAGAAACAACATCATATCTGGCTCGTTCACCTTGAATTCAGCAGGCGTTGTGTTCTTGTATTCTCCGTCTCTGTGCATCTTCATGAAGTGTTCCTTCAGTTTTGCCGGCGCCAGACTAGTTGCTCAACTTCGTGTATCATGCAGATAGGACGCTGACTCCCATCCCGTTCCGTGACACAAGTGAATCCATGTCCAACCACTTTCTTTTTTTGCCCGACATATTTACCGTAGTTTGTAAACACACGACGTACAGCCATTTACTTCATGCGCGCGTTATATTTCCGCATCACTGCACTGAATCGTGTGTTGCCAGATTGGGTGGTTCACCGCGATTTTCCTTCTGACTTTTGCGGATAGAGAGTGCTTTGGGCGGGTGGTACTCTATCTGGCAACACCGGTCACACCGGTGTTTACACGCGTGTCTTTACATTCGGGGCAGCGTCGGGACCCTCCATCAATGTAGAGGCGTCTCGTCTGCGGTAGTTCCATCAGTAGTTGGGGCGTCTTCTATAGCAACTTCATCCGGCGAAGCCATGCTGTCCGTGACGCTGACTTGCTAGGGGCTCTGCTAGCGCTAGCATTAGCATCTCGCGAGACAACGTTACCTCTCAACGAGAGATATCGCGGGAGTTTAATATCGCGAGATCTCGTACAACGAGATCTCGTTACATGCCTAATATATATATATATATATATATATATATATATATATATATATATATATATATATATATATATATATACACCAACTAGAGACAGCTTAAGCGTGCTCCATCAGTGTGAATACTTATCATCTCCTTTTCCCATTGGAACATCCTGAGAAACAGGAGGAAAAATGGACCCACCACGTCACAAGAAATTGGGTGACAGATGTGGAGGTAGAAAACCCAAGCCAAGCACAGGGTAACCTCTCAGGTCCTTGTTAACTTTGTTCTTAATGTTGTTGTTGTTTGTTTTGGGACAAAGCAACCAAAGCCTTAGGCTCTCAGCCAGATCCCTTCAAGGCCAGGCTGAAAGTTGCCATAACTCTGGACGTGGGTGTAGAAGCTGTCCACGCGCCTGAGTCAGTAGGTCCCTGTGAGAAGGCAATTGC
>JBBPBX010112664.1:0-10561 GCA_038048925.1 Garcialebias charrua
TTGAGCCGGAAAAGGGTAGCATGCCCTCTCCGGGTCGGGGAGGAGGTCCTGCCCCAAGTGGAGGAGTTTAAGTATCTCGGGGTCTTGTTCACGAATGAGGGAAAACTGGAGCGTGAGATCGATAGGCGGATAGGTGCAACGTCCGCAGTGAAGCGGATGCTGTACCGGTCTGTCGTGATGAAGAGAGAGCTGAGTCAAAAGGCAAAGCTCTCAATTTACCGATCGATCTACGTTCCCACCCTCATCTATGGTCATGAGCACACATCAACAATATTACTCTGTCTGCCTATTTCCACCTCCGTAATATTAACCGTCTCCGTCCTTCTCTCACGCCCCGCTCCACAGCCATCCTGGTGCACAGTCTTGTGACTTCCCGTATCGATTACTGCAACTCCCTTCTCTACGGCCTCCCCAACAAATCTCTCCACAAGTTACAGATGGTCCAGAACTCAGCTGCCCGTGTCATCACTCAAACCTCCTACTATAACCACATCACTCCTGTCCTGCAGCAGCTCCACTGGCTCCCGGTTAAATCACGCATCATCTTCAAAATTCTACTTCTCACGTTCAAAGCTATCCACAACCTTGCCCCTCCTTATCTATCCGACCTCCTACAAATCTCCATCCCATCACGCTCTCTCAGGTCCTCCTCTTCACTACAACTCCATGTACCCTCTGCCCGCCTCTCCACCATGGGGAGCAGGGCCTTCACCTGCTCTGCCCCTCACCTCTGGAACGCTCTACCGCCCGACCTTCGAAACACCACCTCCCTTTCTCTGTTCAAGACTGCCCTGAAAACCCATCTCTTTAGACTAGCTTATCATTAACTTTACTAAATGTATTTTTATCTTCCATTTTATATCCTTTATGTATTTTATATTTCAATTTGTCGCTGATAATGTTTGCTCTGTATTCACTGTGTTGGTTTGTTAAGTGTCCTTGGGTGTCATGAAAGGCGCTTTTAAATAAAATGATTATTATTATTATTATTATTATGAGCTCTGGGTTATGACCGAAAGAACGAGATCTCGGATACAAGCGGCTGAAATGAGTTTTCTCCGCAGGGTGTCTGGACTCTCCCTTAGAGATAGGGTGAGAAGCTCAGTCATCCGGGAGGGACTCGGAGTAGAGCCGCTGCTTCTCCACATCGAGAGGAGCCAGTTGAGGTGGCTCGGGCATCTGGTTAGGATGCCTCCTGGACGCCTCCCTGGTGAGGTGTTCCGGGCATGTCCCACCGGGAGGAGACCCAGAGGAAGACCCAGGACACGCTGGAGGGACTATGTTTCTCGGCTGGCCTGGGAACGCCTTGGGATTCCCCCAGAGGAGCTGCTCCAAGTGGCTGGGGAGAGGGAAGTCTGGGCCTCCCTACTTAGGCTGCTACCCCCGCGACCCGACCCCGGATAAGCGGAAGAAAATGGATAGATGGATGGATGCTAAAATTATTTTTTAAAGTATTGTGAAAGGATGTGTTTACAAAGTCATAAAACAAGGTCTTGAGAACTTCAATATTTTTATATAAAATTAAGGTGCAGCTCAAAAACAGTTTACAAAACAGCAGCATTTAAAATGAATCCCTTCCAAGTTTTAAAAATTGAAAATGAAAAGGTACACATTTGCATTTCAAGGTGTAAACATAGTCCAGAACACAATGTAAAAATGTGTGCATTTGCTTAAACAAAGCAAAAATAGTGTCTCCAACTGGAAACTGAAGTCTTTCCTTTTCAGAAGACATATTCACATCTTTAATAATAATAATAATAATAAACTTTATTTGTATAGCACCTTCCTACAATGCCTTGCATTGACCAAGGTGCTTAACAGGATAAAAAGATGAATAAACTGGAACAATAAATCAATGAAAATAGAATAAGAAACAACAGCAATAAAAGAAGCAATGGAAATAAAAAATGCTACATACTAAAATAACACAAGTAATAAAAGTTACACGCTGAAAGCTTTTTTGAACAAGTGGAAATAAAAAGGCAATGGAAATTAAAAAATGTTACATATTAAAATACCAGAAGTAATAAAAGTTACACACTGGAAGCTTATTTGAGCAAGTGGAAATAAAAAGGCAATGGAAATAAAAAATGCTACATACTAAACTACCAAAAGTAATAAAAGTTACACACTGAAAGCTTTTTTACACACTGAAAGCTTTTTTGAACAAGTGGGTCTTCAGTCTGGTTTTGAACAGAGTCAGATCAGAGGTGGCACGCAGCTCAAGGGGGAGGCTGTTCCAGGCTTTTGGGCCGGCAACAGAAAATGACCGGTCTCCCCATTGTTTGTACCTTGAGCGAGGCACCTCCAGCAGGTGTTGACTGGCAGAGCGTAAATCTCTGCCGGGCTGATGGGCTTTCAAAAGTTCTGAGATGTACAGAGGAGCAAGTCCATTCAGAGCTTTGAAAACAAACAGGAGCAGCTTGAACTGTATCCTGAACTGAACCGGGAGCCAGTGTAGAGAGGACAGGACAGGAGTGATGTGTTCATATTTTCGTGTGTTGGTCAAAAAGCGCGCGGCAGAGTTCTGTACAAGCTGTAAACGGGAGATGGAGGATTGATTAATACCAACATACAAAGCATTACAATAGTCAAGTCTGGAGGTCACAAAGGCATGGATGGCCTTCTCCAGATCACCACGGCTGAGAAATGACTTGACTTTGGAGAGCAGTCGGAGCTGAAAGAAGCTGGTCTTGACAACAGAACTGATCTGTTTATCAAACTTTAAGTTGGAGTCAAGCTGCACTCCAAGATTTCTGACCACCGGGTTGAAGTGGGGGAGGGGGAAACCAACACTGGGACTGGGAAGGATGTTGCTGGTGTCACCAGGTGCACTAAATAAAATGCATTCAGTTTTATCTGTGTTTAGGTGGAGGAAGTTTTGAGAGAGCCAGTGCTTAATGTCATTTAAGCAGTTGACAAGAGTGTTTGAACTGGGTGAGGGGTTGGGAGTGACTGGCAGATAGATTTGTAAATCGTCTGCATACATGTGAAAAGACAGGTTATGACGTGCAATGATTGATCCTAATGGCAGCATGTAAAGAGAGAAGAGGACTGGCCCTAGAATAGATCCCTGTGGTACGCCAGAGGTCAGAGGGGTTGATGAAGAGGAGGACAGATCGCCTATCATGACAGAGAAAGTTCTCTTTAGGGGGGATAAGAAAAAAAAAGTTCACCAGTAGTTGTTTATGTTGCATTTTCTTTTCTTACGACTCTTCGCACATCTTGCATGGTGGTGTCAGGGCACTTTGCCTTGGTGTAGACTGAAAAAAACAAAACAAAAAAAACAAAAATTACTCCAATGTTATGCCATTCTATCATCAGTGTTATTACTCTCACATCAAACATATCCTTAAAATATGTCTCTAGGTTTCACGAGTGATAAACAATAACTTATTAAAGGGAACCACAATTACTTTTTAAATTACTACAAGTCTAATGTTAAAAGTAATTGTGGTTCCCTTAAAAAAAAGTTATGCTCTCAGATATTTTTGATTTAACAACTACGAATAATAACCTGCATTTAACTTTATTTGTAAACTTTTTTTTATTATAGAGCACATAACCAAATCCAGTCCAATCCATATGGTATCAGTGAATGGCATTTTTAGGGGATTGTATCAGAATCTGTATCATAAATCGTGAGGAACATGGAACATTACAGTAATTTGTTCATAAAACGAGAAAAACATTAGGAATGTATTTTAGAATGAGTTTTGTCCTACATTATATACACTCACCAAGTATAGCATCAAGCTTTGTGTTGTCCAAAGGTGGCTTTGACTCCACATCTTTATGAGCCCCCGATTGCCTCCCAGTCAAACTTCAATTGGCCAATAACTCTCTCCCGTAGATGAGCACTGCAAGATCTCCAACTAGCAAGGCTGAGCTGGTAGTCCGTAGACTTCACCTTTCGCCTTGGGACTTCTACATCAGGCACAACAGGCACCTGCAAAACACATGGATCTTGTTAACCAAATAATGATTAAACATTTATTTACAGTACAGTATTTGGAAATCTATAGTATATATTTATCTTTGCAATGAATATGCCTAAGCCTATTTTCTATAGCTTTATTGCATACCAGCAGTATCATATCACTTCTTATCTATCATTTATGTGTGCAATCAAAAGATGTAGAAAGAAATTGTATTGTAATGTTTCCCCAAATGGATCAATAACATACAGTATCCATGCACTCAGTTAATTACCATGTCATCAGGGTCAGACAACACTTGAACAGAGATGGGTGGAGCAACAAGTGTCTGTACAGTTGGTGTTGAGTGGATGGAAGCAACGCTGAGATCCGATCGCCACATCTTTCGACTGTTTCACAACTGCTGGAAGCTCTGTAAAAGAAAAAAAAACAAGGGGCAAATGAACAAAAATTGTGTGTCACTATACAGTAGTGTTTTGAGACCATTCAAAATTTACATTAGTCATTTGTGCAATGAAGATATAAGGAACAGGAAGTAGGAGACTGATCTAAAGAATAAATAACATTCAAGGCGTTCTCCATTCCACATTTGGTTTTAAAAATCAGTGTCTTAATTGCTTCACTCAAACTACTTGCTAGAAATAACCTCAAGGCTATCACAGTCTTCCTTCAGCCTGTTTTCTGCCTGAAGCAGCTACAAAAACAGTAATGTTGCCAAAATACGTATTTCAAGTAAACTAGTATTTCAGCCTGGCTGTATTGTTCTGCTGGCTGGTCAGCGCATGTTAACAGACATGCGACGCAAACGCGTGGATGCGGGGCCTTGTCTCTTTGAAAAACCCTCCAGGAACTTGAAGCAAGCCAAAAAACAAAACAAAAAAACCTCGTAGCATATACTGTATGGCTTATTTAAACGCTAGAATAACATATTCTAAACCTGCAGTGTTTTACTTGCCTCAATTCATCTACCTCAGCAACGTAACACACCAGTTTTAGCTCGTTAGCTTAATGTACGTTAGCTTACCATAGCACGTTCTGTTAATTTAAGTGAACGAAGCTAAAACATCTAGCAAATAAACAAAACAGAACCGATTACCTTCAACTTCCAACTGAATGTCCAGTCGTCGTCCAGACCAGTCGACGTCTAATAAAAAGCAAGTTTTACGAGCGCTGAGTCCGACACAACAAGAAGGCAGCTGATCGGATGATCTCATGATCTCAGGGCCCGGAGAGGGAACATATGGTTCCAGAAGCTCAGAGAGGTAGAGGGGTGCGAGGCCATTTAGGCACTTATAGGTACATCCATCCATCAATCCATTTTCTACCGCTTATACGGGATAAGATTGCGGGGGTGGCAGCCTAAGCAGGGAGGCCCAGACTTAACTCTCCCCAACCACTTGGGCCAGCTCCTCTGGGGGAATCCCAAGGTGTTCCCAGGCCAGCTGAGAAACATAGTCCCTCCAGCGTGTCCTGGGTCTTCCTCCTGGCCTCCTCCTGGTGGGACGTGTCCAGAACACCTCACTAGAGAGGTGTCCAGGAGGCATCCTTACTAGATGCCCGAGCCACCTCAACTGGCTCCTCTGAACGTGGAGGAGCAGCAGCTCTACTCTGAGTCCTTCAAGGATGATCAAGCTTCTCGTCCTATCTCTACTGGAGAGCCCAGACACCCTGCGGAGAAAACTCATTTCAGCCGCTGGTATCCGCGATCTTGTTCTTTTGGTTACAACCCAAGGCTCATGACCATAGATGAGGGTAGGAACATAGATCGACCAGTAAATTGAGAGCTTTGCCTTTTGGCTTAGCTCTCTCTTCACCACAACAGACTGGTGCAAAGCCTGCTCAACTGCAGAAGCAGCACCTATCTGTCTATGGATCTCCTGCTCCATTTTTCCTTCAATCGTGAACAAGACCCCGAGATACTTAAACTCTTCCACTTCGGGCAGGACCTCCACCCCAACCTGGAGAAGGCACTCTACCCTTTTCTTGGCTCAAGACCATGGCCTCAGATTTGGAGGAACTGATCCTCATCCCGGCCGTATCACACTCGGCTACAAACCGCTCCAGCGAAAGCTGTAGATCACGACCTGATGAAGCCAATAGGACCACATCATCTGCAAAAAACAGAGAAGCGATACTAAGGTCACCAAAACGGATCCTCTCAACACCTTGGCTGCGCCTAGAAATTCTGTCCATAAAAGTTATGAACAGAATCGGTGACAAAGGGCAACCTTGGCGGAGTCCAACTCTCACTGGAAACGAACCTGACTTACTGCCGGCAATGTGGACCAAGCTCTGACACCGGTCGTACAGGGACCTAACAGCCCATATCAATGGGTCTGGTACCCCATACTCCCGGAGTACCCCCCACAGAACCCCCCGAGGGACGCGGTCAAATGCCTTCTCCAAGTCCACAAAGCACATGTAAACTGGTTGGGCAAACTCCCACGTACCCTCCTGGACCCTGCTAAGGGTGTAGAGCTGGTCCAGTGTTCCACGACCAGCACGAAAACCACATTGCTCCTCCTGAATCCGAGGTTCGACTATCCGACGGACCCTCCTCTCCAGAACCCCTGAATAGACCTTACCAGGGAGGCTTAAGAGTGTGATCCCCCTATAGTTGGAACACACCCTACGGTCCCCCTTTTTGAATAGGGGAACCACCACCCCAGTCTGCCAATCCAAGGGAACTGCCCCCGATGTCCACGCAATATTGCAGAGTCGCGTAAGCCAACACAACCCCACAACATCCAGAGCCCTAAGGAACTCAGGGCGAATCTCATCCACCCCCGGAGCCCTGCCACCGCGAAGCTTTTTAACCACCTCGGTGACCTCAGCACCAGAGATTGGAGAGCCCGACCCAAAGTCCTCAGGTTCCGCTTCATCAGTGGAAGACGTGCCAGTAGGATTGAGGAGGTCTTCGAAGTATTCCACCCACCAACTCACAACATCCCGAGTTGAGGTCAACAGCACGCCATCCCCACCATAAATGGTGTTGGTCGCGTACCGCTTTCCCCCCCGAGACGTCGGATGGTGGACCAGAATCGCCTCGAAGCCGTACGGAAGTCATTCTCCATGGCCTCTCCGAAATCCTCCCACGCCCGAGTTTTTGCCTCAGCAACCACCCGAGCCGCATGCCGCTTGGACTGTCGGTACCTATCTGCTGCTTCCGGGGTCCCACAGGCCAAAAAGGCCCAATAGGACTCCTTCTTCAGCTTGACAGCATCCCTCACCGCCGGTGTCCACCACCGGGTTCGAGGGTTGCCACCACGACAGGCACCAACAACCTTGCGGCCACAACTCTGATAAGCTGCCTCGACAATAGAGGCGCGGAACATGGCCCACTCGGACTCAATGTCCCCCGCCTCCCTCGGAACGTGTTCAAAGCTCTCCCGGAGGTGGGAGTTAAAGCTCCGTCTTACGGGAGACTCTGCCAGACGTTCCCAACAGACCCTCACAACACGTTTGGGTCTGCCAGGTCTGACCGGCATCCTCCCCCACCATCGGAGCCAACTCACCACCAGGTGGTCAGTGGACAGCTCCGCCCCTCTCTTCACCCGAGTGTCCAGGACATGCGGCCGCAGATCAGATGAGACGACAACAAAGTCGACCATTGAACTGCGACCTAGGGTGTCCTGGTGCCAAGAGCACATATGTACACCCTTATGCCTGAACATGGTGTTCGTTATGGACAATCCATGACAAGCACAGAAGTCCAATAACAGAACACCACTTGGGTTCAGATCAAGGGGGCCGTTCCTCCCAACCACACCCTTCCAGGTCTCACTGTCATTGCCCACGTGAGCGTTGAAGTCCCCGAGTAGAACAAGGGAGTCCCCAGGAGACACATTATCCAATACCCCGCCAAGGACTCCAAAAAGGGTGGGTAATCTGCACTGCCGTTTGGCGCATAGGCACAAACAACAGTCAGAGCCCGTCCCCCCACACGTAGGCGAAGGGAGGCTACCCTCTCATTCACCGGGGTGAACCCCAACGTACAGGCACCAAGATGGGGGGCAACAAGTATGCCCACTCCTGCTCGGCGTCTCTCACAAGGGTCAACTCCAGAGTGAAAGAGTGTCCAACCCCTCTCAAGGAAACTGGTTCCAGAACCAGAGCCATGTGTTGGGGTGAGTCCGACTATTTCTAGCCGGAACCTCTCAACCTCACACACTAGTTCAGGCTCCTTCTCCACCAGAGAGGTTACATTCCATGTCCCAATGGCCAGCTTCTGTAGCTGAGGATCAGACCGGCAGGGTCCCCGCCCTCGGCCACCACCCATCCCACATTGCACCCGACCCCTTTGGCCCCTCCCATAGGTGGTGAGCCCATGGGAAGGGGGACCCACGTCTCCTCTTCGGGCTGTGCCCGGCCGAGCTCCATGGGTAAAAGCCCGGCCACCAGGCGCTCGCCAACGTGCCCCATCTCCGGGCCTGGCTCCAGAGTGGGGCCCCGGTGACCCGCGTCCGGGCAAGGGAACATTGACTCCATTTATATTATTCATCATAAGGGGTGTTTCTAATACTGTTGTTTAAAAATTTTAAGGGTATATTTCTACTGCTGTGTGTTTTTCTTCTGTAATCCAAATCTCGTTGATTGATACTGTAAATATTGTTGATATTGTTATTATTATTGTTGATACTGTTGTAAAGCACTTTGATAACAGTTTACCTGTTTTAAATTGTGCTCTATAAATAAAGATGACTTGACTTGACTTTAGTTTTCAGCCTCATTCATGGAACATCCAAGAGACTCAGTGTCTGGGAAAGAAGACAAAACTAGAAAGATAAACAGATGATTGGCCATTTAAATACATCAACACAAGAACTTTAAAACAAATTCTAAACTCCACTGGGAGCCAGTGTAGTGAATATAGAACCGAAGTGATGTGACATTATTTGCTAGATTTGGTAAGAAGTCTGGCAGCTGCGTTCTGTATTGCTTGTAGACTTGACTCCTTCTTAGATTTTTTATTTTTTATTTGGCTACTGGGCAAAAAGAGGCAATTGTCTGACTGATTTTAGGATGTAGGTGTCTGGGAGCTGTAATCGACATCTCTGTCTTACTAGTGTTTAAAACCAAGAAATTTCTAAAAAAAATAATAAATAAAAATCGGAAAGTCACTGATCTGGTACAAACATTGGACAAGGCTGGCCAACTTGTCCAGTAGGTGTGGTCTAAATGAAAAATACAATTGAATGTCATCAGCATAAATGTGATAATAAATATCAGAAAAGGAGTGAATAATGCTGGCAAGTGGAATATAAAAGGAAAACAAAAGTGGACCCAGAACTGATAGCCTTGTGGCACCCCACAAGTTAAGGGGGCATAGTCAAAGGAGAACCTGTCCGTCTTGATGCAGAATGTCCTATGACATAGGTATGAAGTGAGCCAGTTAAAAGTTGAGCCAGAAATACCAACTATGATCCACGGTACCAAAGGCTGCATAAAGATCGAATAGGACCAACACAGAGCATTTCCCATCATCGGCAGCCATTAACATATTGTTGTGGACTTTTACTAATTCCGTTTCAGTGGAATGGTGTTTTAGAAAACCAGACTGAAAGGGATCAGAGATCTGTAGCTGACAGAACCAGGATCTGAGTTGGATGGTGAAGGAAAATACACACGCTTAGATGGTCAAATACACACCCCCGAAGAGGACCCCCACCTCAATTTCTACAACTTTTTCAAGTAATTAGTAAATTACTTTGAAAAAAATAAGAGAAAAGGTAGTTTAGGGATCAGACAGAAGTTAGAAAAGGAGCCAGAGTCAAGATTAGGTTTCTTTAAGAGAGGGGTCACTTCTGCTGTTTTCAAATAAAAGGACAAACCCTTGGTTCACGAAGTTGTTATGGTAATTATCGCCAACACTGTTGAGTCAATACAGGTTAATAATAATAATAATAATAATTGTCTAATCTTGTCATCTGCGTATGTTTCCCATACACAGACGAAATTCGTCTCTGCATTTAACCCAACCACCTACCAGGCGGTGCAGTGAGCAGCCATAGAAGGCGCTCGGGGAGCTGGAGAAATAGGTGTGCACTCATAGACACCCCAAGATGTGTAGTGGCCGGGACGCGAACCCGCGTCCTTCGGGTCCCAAGTCAAACGCCCTAACCACTACACCATCTTGGCTAGAGTCTGAACAAGCAAAGAGCTGGGTAATATTTCCAATGAACAAGTAGAGAGTTTCATTTTGCCAACTAATGGCTTCCAGTGGCTTTTAAACCCCAAAATACATTACGGCAAAGACTGGTTCATCCCAAAGATCCAGTCCCCCGGCACAAACAGAGTAATATTGTGTATGCTGTTCAGTGTCAGGAGGGCTGTGATCAGTCTTATACTGTATCGGGGAAACTAAACAGCCACTGGCCAAAAGGATGGCCCAGCACAGAAGATCAACATCATCAGGTCAGGACTCTGCGGTCTACACTCATCTCCAGGCCAGCGGTCACTCTTTCAAGGATGAAGATGTTCACATCCTTGATAGAGAGGAACAATGGTTTGAGAGAGGAGTAAAGGAGGCCATTGTTTTTTGGCCTCTTTAACAATGTTCTGGTACTGACGTTGACAGTCCTTTAAAATGTGAAATGAAACCTCCAGTTTATCCTTTTTCCATC
>JBBPBX010112665.1:0-10561 GCA_038048925.1 Garcialebias charrua
AGCAGTGGTGGGCAGCGCTAGTCCAAAAATTAGTTCCGCAATTTCTAAAGCGCTTATTAAGTTATTTAGGTCCGCAATTTCAAAAGCGCTTATGTCTTAGGAAAACTAGCGGAAGCTAATTTTAAAGCGCAAGTTCAATTCAACACTTGGTAGCCAGCAATAAGTTATGCAATATTTGCACTACACTGCCAACTAGCGGTGCATGAACTGTTATACACCTTCATCCTACCTATAACTGCAAATCGCTGGGGATGTCATTTCCTAAAATAGACCTTTCGCTCATGGTCTAAAAATTAAAAAGTTGTTGAATGTGTTGAGGATTGCTATTCCGGCTTCTTCTTTGACTTTTTCTTGCGCTGCAATGCATTATGGGACAGGGTCGCCCAGTCACATTAACCATTGCCTTCCTGCTATGTAAGCAGACACAGCAGCATTGTGGGAAATGTCTGTAAAATTAGAACCATGACTGAAAGCGACAGGAAGAATGGACATATACCTTCTCTCAATGATTGCTGTTAGTTGGGAGGGGAGCTGTAGAATAGATCACGTGCATTGTGATTCATAACAGTTAAACTTTCCACTGTTCAAGACAATGAACACTCCTAGATAATTAGTTATTAGCGGTACTGCATTTTAAATAGAAAAAGTGCAAATCCGCTTATGAATTAGAAAAATTAGTAATTCCGCTAAAGCGCAAACAAATTGTTTCACAGAAAGTAGCATTTCTTCTCACCATGCCACTAACAGTGTATTGTGCCCTGGTTTCACTTGAACACAACATGCATAAATCATTGCTTGTATTGGAAGCAACATATTAATGAATAATAGAAACCTAATTTAAATAAAATAAGCTACTTTTACACTAAACATTAACACTGTTTGATGTACCAAGTGCTTTAATCTTGTTTTATATGTTTTATGTGGACATCTGCCTGCAATTGAGTGGGCAGAGCATAGTTGTAGTGCATCACGGCCCGCTTAGCTGAGGACATATTAACAATGATTGTTTCATGTATCTCAGCCTGGGATCCTGACGCCTGCAAAGCTTTTGAACCAATTTTTTTTTTGTATGCTTCAACACAGCTTTTGTTCTAGATTAAACAGACTATGTATGGTCAGCAGTGAGCTCCTGTACAACCAAATGTCAGCTTCACTACACACACAGGCATGCATATGTGGAGATGAAGGCAAAAGAAGCATATAAAAACAGCCCAGACATACTGTCGGCAAGTTGGAGTGGAGATCCAAAACTTGTGTACAACAATGTGTAAACTCATGTGCACACCTATTGATAATTTGTTTGTGTGTGGGGGTGGTGGAATGGGGCATCTGGTTGTTTTCAACAATACAACATCCTACAAAGGCAATCTCTATTACAGAGAGACGTGAGAATTAAAGTTTCATCTTATGGTAACGCCACGGCCTCTTCCAGACACATCAGAGCATTGCTGATATCTTTTTAACTACACCACCATGTTCGCTCTGTCTCAGAGGGATCAAGTTTACTTTCATTTAAAAGGACTTTAAATAAGCTAGGAACTTGTTCAATATACATGCACTTGTCTGTCTACACAATACAGTTTGTATGTAGCACAGATACTCAAACTTTGTGTTTGCATTCGGAGACAAAAAAGGCCGTCCTGTTTTACATTTGCTCATTTTACTAGGTTTCTCATTCACAATGTCAGATGAATGCAACGGTAGACTGAGTTTTAATTTATATATGCAAACAACAGCAAACTGTTCAATTTGCATCCAGCTACAACTGTGAGACACCAAATAGAAGTTGATTTTCAGAGAACAAAATGCCATCATGCTGTGTGTAATGTGACTTTGTTTTACTTTTTGTATAGATGAAGTGTATACCTTGTTTTGGGAGTAGTTCAGCAGAATTCAGAGCATGTGTTACAGCAGATACTCTGGTGCAGAGCCATGCTGATGCAGAACACACACAGACACACATACTTTTAAAGTTTTTTTGTTTTTAGAAAATGCATTATTTAATCAATACGATTCGACTATTCAGAAACATCTCAGAACTTCAACCCTGCCTGCTTTAATCTTTTATTAGACCAAATCAGTAATCTTGTAAACAGAACTTACAACAAAATAAGCACACCCCTATGCCCCAGTGGATGTGTAACAGCTGCGATGCCTGCAATCTTTTGCCTGTTTGCTTTTCAGTGGTGGCAGAACCATTGTTGCACTTGTTCTTGTGATATTGTGATAAAAGCTAACTGAAGAAGAATTTGTGCTAGGATGTGTTTAAAATAAAATGGGAGTTAGAGGAGAATGTGAGCTTGCAAGAGTCTCTCTCAAATTCTAGTGGCAGTGCATGAAAAAGTAAATGAGCATCATAATATTGCGGGGTTCTTAATTTTTAAGTCGATGTGATGAAGTGAGCTTCGACTGATGTTTCCTGAAAGTGTGAACACATGTCCCTCTTACTCGGCTGGTGCAGCCTTTGCGTTTGCAGATGTGTCGCTTGATGTACCCATCTAGTGGCACGCTGCCACTTAATAAAATATCACCCTTGCTTTGACAGGAAAGCCTTAATTGAGTCCCTTGTCAGTTTTATCAAACTGTGTGTTATCGTCATTTGGAACTTTTTTTTCTTTCTTTCTCCCCAAGTCTGTCTAGCTCTAACAGAATACGCTAGCAGCGGAAGCTTCTTTAACAGAATAAAAAGAAAAAAAGAAAAGAAAAAAGCAAGTTGAGGTTAAGGAAAAGAAAATAGATAAAAACTCTATGATTGAAAGAAAAATAAAGAACTAAAGTTATAGTGAGAGAGAGGCCAAAAGAGATGTAGAAAAATCCATGAGCGGCAGCGCTGAGAAAGAGCCTTCTGAGACTTTCCTTTCATTGGATTCATAATTCAGGTTTGTGATTTTAATTTCCCTCTGTTCTTATCAAAGGATGGTGGTACAGCCGAGGCAGGGCGGGTAGTTTGCTGGATCACTGCATATAAGATGAGCTGTAGCACTCCGTCACAATGCCTGAACAACATAATAGAGATGGAAATATGCAGAATATCCAGCAGTTCACTGTGACTTTTCAAGAAGCAAAACCATGTTGTTTACAAAAGCTCCTTTTTTGACATCATCTCCCTTATTCTTCCGAGAACTGTTTTCAATTCTTGCTCTTGAAGTGCATTTGATCACTTAGAAAGAAACCACTGGATGCTTATGTAAAGTTGCACACAAACAAATATAAATTGGAAAAAATAAGTATTTTTAAAAACTGTTTAGATCAAAATAATTTATTTGAAAATAAAACATTAACAAAAAAGTACATTTGCTAACTACAATTTCGGAGCAAAGTCAGGAATCTCATGTTGTCTGTGGTCCTGTAGTTTCAGATGGTGAACAACCATTAGATTCAAGAGGGACTCAGGTCATTTTAATTTTAGATGAATAAAATAAAAAAAAGAAGAAACTACAAAGTAGTATAAAAGCTGAGAAAATCACAATAGAAAGAGCCACCACAATGCTATGAATTGTTTGGGTCACACATTTGAAGCTTTAGATCACTGGTTGTAAAGACCCAAAGTAATTGTCAAAACTAAACTAAACAAAAAATACAGTATAATTGACACTATAATGCATACTATCAAAGTCATGCTCAATAATCCAGGTTAAAAAATTCCAACAAAGTTCAGTCAGGTCATCTGGCTGGTTTCTTTTGTAATTTTTATTTATTTATTGTATTTATTTTTTGAGACGTTTTGTCCTTCACCCAAAGGACTTGATCAGTCCGAGGAGCCACAACAAACTCAGTCCCACAAGCAGCAAAATCACGTAGTGTATCAACAAGTTTGCTGATGATAAGATGGTTTCTGGGGCCCACCCTTTCCCAAGTCAACTCCTCTGAGGCAGCCATAGCCAAAGTGGTTCAAAACATCAAGGTTCATGCTCAATAATCCAGGCAAAAATTCCAACAAAGGACAGTCAGGTCATCTGGATGGTTTCTTTTTTTGTTGTTTTTTTTTTGTTTTTGTGGGGATGTTTCATCCTTCATTCAAAGGACTTCATCAGTTTGGAGGGGAGAGGGTGGACCCCATAAACCATCTTATCATCAGCAAACAGCTTCCAGTTCCTGCTTGCTTGGGAGAGGTTTCTTTTACACTCTGCTCTACTCTGAGATAATCTAACAACTTGAAACACTTGATACAATTTGCACTTACTATAAAGTCTGTTATTTGCAGCTCTTTAACTGTTTGTTAGTACCATATGCTAGTTGTTGGTTTTACGCTTTATTTTAGGTGTTTTCTTCTAGCTATGTGACCCGATGGTGCTGTGCTAACTGCTAACACACAAAGCCTAAGATCATCAATCAGGTGAGTCACCCTTGTTTTAAAATGTATTTTGTTTTAAACTGTGTTTTTGTTTCTTGACTGTTGTAGTGCTACCTCGATGGTTCTTGTTTTGTGCTTATTCTTTTTAGGTGTTTTGAGTTGCGTGAATCACTACTGGGATGTTCTACACTAAGCTGTACTAATCAGATTGATTCAGATCAGGCGAGTGATTTTAGCTGTGTTTCATGTATTATTATTTTTTCTGCCACCTGTTGATTTTTGTTGTATTCTATTTGTTTTGAGAGCGGACGGTCAGTCTCGTGCGGAGCCAGTCTTGTGATGTTACATTGTGGTGGGGCTAGCAAGCTACTAATTTTTAATGTACAAAAAAGCTGAGACCATATCACCACTTAGAGACTGCCTGCATCGGATCCACATCGCTTGATCACCCTAACCTTAAACTTATTCCACCGTGTTATTTATTTTTCAGGACTTCTGGCTTTTATCAGTGTAATAGTACTTTGAGATTTTTATTAATGAAAAGTGCGGTATAAATTGAATTCATTATTATTATTATTATTATTATTATTATTATGAGATCTGCTGGCTCTAGCCTTGGCTCAATATGGCTTCCACCTTCATTACATATATAATATGTCAAATGTTCAGCTACTGCTTCGTTTGAAGTTAATAGTATATGTAACAAATGTTCTAATATGTCGGTTCTAGTGGAGAGGCTGTCTGATCTGGAGGCTTGATTTTGTGCTTTTGAAAAACCATTACCATACTTTTTGGGGTATAACATGCAGTTTTTTTACTTATTTGAATGTCCTGCATGTTATATGCAGAAGCATTTTATTTATGGATTTTTTCCCATATTTTTAGACCCATTTTTGGCTCTGATATCGCCGTTTTTCATTTTGGGCAAAAAATGGTGCAGGACCACTTTTGTCCGCTAGGGGGCCACTTCCAGACCGTTTCTAGCTCATGTGTCCGAAAAAAGCCTCCTCTGGTCGGACTGACTCTGTCGCTGCCCGCCTCCTGCTCTGGATGTAGCTGCTGTTAGCTGTGTTGTTAGCTGTTTTTTTTTAGCAAGATAACTCATAAACCACACCGCAGATTTTCTTTAAACTTACAGAGCGTACACTGTAATCCCAAATTTTCATTTACATAATAAGTCAAGCTATTATTACTAATCTTTTAGTTATTTTGCAAAAGGCGGGACCATTACCTAACAATATGTGAATTGTACACTTCTCAATATGAGTATCTTCTTTACTAATGGCTCTGAGTACAGACACCTCTCATTTACATGTTTTTACTGGTTTGGGGCGGGGCTTGTCAGTGAACACGTCACCTGCCTGGTGCACAAAGAGGAAGAAGAACCGTGAGCTCAGTGCATGTTTCTCCTGACTGTTTGCTGGAAAATCTCATTACTGTGACGAAGTGCTGAAATCAGGTCAGTCTGGTTGATGTAACAGTTTATTGACACATGTTAAGTGCTCAAATTTGATTCCGTTTTTATTGTACTTGCTAGTAAAATAACGTTTTTGTGTGCTCATGTTAACGATAGCTAATGTTTCACCGGAGTGTCAACTGCATCATTTTTGCCCTAAATTATAGCTACAGTACTTTGTAGTTGATCATCCTTTGTTGTTATTTCGGGACTGATTGAATTAGTACCGGTAGTTAATGCCTGTAGCAAACACAGAGAGCCCTCACAGAGAGCTAATGCTGTTAGCAGTTAGCTTTATGCTAGCTTCCTGTTGCATACAGAATAATTTACCGCATGGTTTAATTTTTTTTTACTTCGACAGGGATTATTCAAACCAAGGGCTGTTGGTTCTTACAATAATTCCTGGTGATATAGTGAATTTTGCTTATATTCTGTGTTAGTTCATTAAATTATTATTTTCTCTTTTTTTCTTCTTTTTTTTGGTCTAACCGCCATATTGGATTTGTGCGCCGAATAGAAGATAAAACCTGTGGAGACATCAACACCAAGCCTTCTGATGAAACGCTGGCCTGCACTCTTCACTAATAAGCAGGTACACATATTATTCTGATGGTCATTTGCGCTCCAGTTGAACATCACACTAATTTCTTTTTTTATATTTTAATTTGTTTATTTGTATGCATTCTAAAGGATTGTGGAAAAAGACCTGCTGCAGGAATTTTTTTCTGTCCGTCATGATCACACCACGTCTTATGGAAATGAGGGGCAACGTGGGTGAACATTTGGCACAGCTTTTGCAGAAAATGAAGGTAATACTGGGTCAAAACAAATTGTCTGTGTGTGTCTTTGTTTGTGTGTATGAGACTTTTCCTTTCAACATATCTATCAATTTTCTGTCTTCTATTTTCTGCCAAATAGAAGACAAGACACAATGTGGTCCTAACATTTGGAGGGATGACGTGGAGACATCACCACTGAGCCTTCTGATGAAACGCTGGTCTGCACACTTTACTAATAAGCAGGTACACATAATATTCTAATGGTCATTTGGTCTCCAGTTGAACAGCACACTAATTTCTTTCTTTTTTTAAATTTGAATGAAATTCTAAAGGATTGTGGTAAAAGACCTGCTGCAGGAATTTTATTCTGTCCTTCATGAGCACACCCTGACTAACCCTGTGTTTATGTGCAGTGACGACTGCGATGGTCCCATATTAAATAATATCATTATATAAAAACATCCAATTTAGAAGTTTTCCTATTTCAGTCAAATAGTGACAAAATGGACCAAGAAGATCTCTCAAATAGTCCTTAGACCAATACTGATTTTACAATGTTTATTGTTAGAAAAATTCAAAATGCTTGACCAAGCAGTAGTTATCATTATGTTGGCATAAACTGTATTTGATACAATGCCTGTTTTGTCATGGTGGTCTGTTGTAGTTCAGCAATTTTATTCCCTAATGGTTTTATTTATGGCAATTATTTTTGTTTATCTTTAGGATGGTGATGAGTTCTTTGGCCAAATGGACGTTGGGACCTTGTTGCTGAATCCTGAAGGTGTCTCCCCTAACATCAGATCTTCACCCGGCGAGCCTGAACATCGTCAATGAGGGTGAAATTTTTTGTGGAAAAGCTCATGACCCTGCCAGAAGCTGTGAGTCTCCTTTTTAGGCTCACATATGAACTCCATGTAAACTACCCAAAGAAAATCAGAAATACTGTACGCTCCTGTTCATTCAACAGGTACTGTATTTTTTTTCTTCCCCATTTGGGAAGTACATGTATTGAGTTGAAGCTGAGAATTCAAGCAGAAAATTCAACTTGTGTAAAAACGCTGCAGGTGCTCTACTTTTGGTTAGGTGGGAAAAAAATCCTATTTAGCAGCTAGAAGTTTGTTTTACTGCTGAAGTTTAGTTTGTAGCTGTCTTTCAAATACAAACATAATGTGAACAAGTGTTGTAATGTAACTGTTTCACAGAAACTTTCCTGTTCATCATTACTTGTTTTAAACAATTGTTAGTGCCACAATGCTAGTTATTTTTTTTTGTCAAAAAAAGATTATTTTTAATTTTAATTATTATTATTATTATTTAAATGTTTATTTTTTTATTTTTTTATCATTAAGGCTTCCAAATAAAAGAACTGTACGGACACTTTTTTTTTAAAGACAATTTACCTGTCGAAGCCATTGAAGGGTTCCATGTTAGTCTTTTGACCAGATTAATGATGTAAATGATAAAGGGTACCTCAGATCATAAGATGTTATGTAAGCATGTTCCCCTTTGCACAAGATATTAACATTCTTAATTTCACCTATCAAAGTAAAATGGTTAATTTGGTAAAATGTTTGAAAATCCATTTTTGTAAAGGCTTAAATGCAGAATTGTATTGACTTAGCACTTTACTCAGATTTAGTTTTGTACTAAAGTTTAAACTCTTGAACATGGTGAAATGTGTACTCAGCTTTACATGTTTAAAATGTTACTATTGCACTATTTTTGCAATAAATTTGTGAAAAATAAATTAAATTGTCATTTTTTCGTGTAAGAAACAACAGGTAGTATACAGACAATTATTGTGTAATGTTAAAAAATCTTTATTATTATTAGTATTAGTATTTCTAACTAAAAAAGATGAGAAATGAATACTGATAAACATGAGAAACAAATACTGATCATCATGGGTAATGATTACTGATATATATGATTAATGGTTGAGTTAATTACTCGTAAACAATGGTTTTAAAAACTTGACTTTTTTAGCACAAGATTATCTTGGACACAAGACTTTATGTAAACAGAGCTTGATTTGTTTAGTTTTTGATTTTGTAAAAACTGGAGATCCCCTCGCAATCGCTTTCCACATTCTGCTTTAGTAATGATTACTAATTTGGGTTTACAGTGTAATTATTTAGTGGCCATTTACAAATTGTTAGCTGTATAAGACATTTGAGATAAAATTCAATTTTTTATAATTTATTTTAGTAGCGCACAAGACTGTTTTGGAAGAAGTCAAACCAAAACAATTCATAATCTAGCAGATTTGACCATTTCGTGAATTGATTAAGGAACAGTTAAGCTCAGGAACCCTTATGCTATAATGTCAGCTAAGAAATATATTTTTTCTCGCAAAGAAATAATTGTTTTTACCGTGTTAATGTTGTGAAGTCCTTCGGTGCTCGCTCGCTTCTGTGGCCACCATTTTCAGCAGGGCAAATGAGGCGCTGACGCGTCGCATAGCGGTGATGCATAATAGATGCATGTTTTACGCCGAAGCATGTTATTTATGGATTTTTCCAATTTATTTACAATAATTGGACAAATTGTGTTATACACAGGAGTGCGTTATACCCCAAAAAGTATGGTAACTAGCCAAGTACATGTAGGCTCAGCAGAGCCACTAATACTAGCTCATGTTAGCAGTCAGAAACTACAAGGTGGCTGGGTGACAGCTCGAGGTAAACTAAATGCTAAAACTAAGTCAATGGTTCACCATCGACCCGTTCATGTTTCAAAAGATGTTTCAAAATATTTTTTCTTTCATTTTAAATCACATTTCAAATCAGTTTCCTCCCCTTAGCAACCTAGAACCACAGGCCCACAGGGTTTTGTCCCAAAGTAAGCCTAAATCTAAAACTAAACCGCAAGCTAACCACCAATCCATTGACGTTTCAAATGATTATTCTCCCATTCAAAACCATGTTTCAAACTAGTGTCCTCCACTTAACTACCTGGAACCTCAGCTCCACTGGGTGACGGTACAAAGAAAATAAATAAAGAAAAAATAAATAAAACTAAGCCCTCGGCCTCGGTCAACCAACTTTCAAATCAGTTTTCCGTGCTTAGTGAGACACCCGCCGAGGAGCAGACTTTCATTCTTGGCAGTTCCATAGTTTGAAATTTGGCACCTGCAACTCAAACCACAGTCAAATGCATTCCAGGGGCCAGAGCAGGTGACATTGAATCCCACCTAAAATTACTGGCTAAAAAGCTAAGGTGAAATACAATAAAATTTTCACATTGACCAAAATTACACTCGGCTACGTAAATCAGAGATCACTAAAATTAATGTTGCTTCAGTGTGTAACTTTGCAAAAAACTACCAGTATGTCTGACTCCGTAGTTTTCTCCGGTCTCCTCTCCAACCTGTCCAACGATAACATGTTTAGCCGTATGTCGGCATTCAACCGCTAGGCTTCCAGGTGGTGCTCTGAAAACAGCATAGGGTTTGTAGCCAACTGCAGTGCATTTTGGAGAAAAGATGGTCTGATGTGGAGAGATGGAATCCATCCCACCTTAAATGGAGCAGCACTTCTCTCTAAAAACTTTGCTGATTCAGTTGGACATACAGGTTGTGGACAATTAACAATCCAGACTAGAAATCAATCCAGGAAGCAGTCTTTCACACTTCTCTGCTGTTTCTTTGTTACCCACCTAAAACCCCATTGAAACAGTGCTAACTGGCCCATGTCTCAAATAACATAAACCAAAAATCATCTCTAAAAATATTAACCATCAAAATATTGTTATTACAAACACAATGACTTTATCAGAACAAAAAATAAAATAATTATATGTGGACTACTGAACATCATATCTCTTTCCTCTAAATCTATCATTAAATCTAGAAAAGACCCATTATATGGTAATAAAAAGAAAGCTGCAGATGTCCAATTTGTAATTGAGGATGGAGAGATCTGTAGAGTGAGTGAGATTAAGTTCTTGGGTGTTGTCATTGATGACAAAATAACTTGGAAAAACATGTAGACTCTGTAAAAATGAAAATTTCGAAATCTATTGCTGTACTGT
>JBBPBX010112666.1:0-10561 GCA_038048925.1 Garcialebias charrua
AAGAACCGTAACAGAAAGGAGGAAAGATAAATAACACAAATAAGATTTGGACACACGGGACTTAATTATTCATTATTTCAAATAATGAAGCATAACACTGGAAAATGTGAGCACTGTGGACAAGATGATACAATACAACATGTTATACAGGAATGGCAAAAATATGAACAAGAACGTAAATATATGAAGAGAATTTGAAAAGAAAAAAGTTGTAACATATTAGATGCACCACAACATAAATTAGAGAGCAAACATTTCCAAACTTTAATTAGATGGAGGATAAGAGGATAAGAAAATAGCCAACTTTAACCCAATTTCTGTTATTCCTCCATGGCTTTTCCCTAAGATAAATAAAAATACAAGATTACTTAAAAAGAAAAATATTTGGAATATACCGGTAATAGAAATAGGGGTAAAAACTGATGAGTATTTAAGCGGATCATATTATAAATATCTAAAAATTTATACAGATGGATCCAAAAATCGTAAAGGATGTGTGGGAATAGGGGTATAGACACCAGAGTTTAAAATTCACATTTCTGAAAGACCATCAGATCACCTTTCAGTTTTCACAGCATAAAAGATGGCAGTTACATTAAGTTTACAGTGGGTGGAAGAGGTGAGACCAGACAGGGTGGTGATATGCACAGACTCAAAAGCAGGCTTAGAAAGTATTTTTGGGAAAAGGAAACAATAGGAAAGACTTACTATTTGAAATGTAACACAGTCTATTTAGATTAAACAGGTGGCATTGATGTCTGGTTTTGCTGGGTACCAGCTCATGTAGGGGTAATAATAGGAAATGGTAAGGCTGATAAATTAGCAAAAAGGGCTTTAGAAATGAAAATAATTGCAATTCCTTTTGGGAAAGCGGAAGGGAAATCACTTGTAAAGAATAAAGAACAGGAAAACTAGCAAAAAAAAGGTGGAATGAAGATCAGAAAGAAAGAAGTTTATATACAATTCAAAAGCCAATAGCAATTAGGAATATTAATATGAGAAACAGAAGGGAAGAAACCATAATGGCCAGATTAAGAGTAAGTCATACCAATTTAAATGATATTTTATTTTTAATAGGGAAGAAAAATGATAATAAATGTGAAAGATGTGGAGAGAAAAACTGTAGAACACATATTGATGAACTGTAAAACATAGGACTATGAAAGAGAATTTAAAAAGAATGGTTGAAAGGACAGAACAAGAATCTTATTTTTATTTTAATTTATTTATTTCAGATAAAAAACAAAACTATTTACAAAACGAGAAATAAAACAATACATGAAATGCAAGGAAGCATAAGAAGAATAAAATCATATATCTGCCCCTTCTCAAACAATTTTTTTCAAACACTCGATTCAAACAACAATCACATATAAATAATATAACATGATCAATAACTCATCACACTAACCAAATATAAGAATTAGGATATAAACCAACTTATGAATATTTATTCAGTAATCTTTACTGTGCAGCTTTAGTATCATTGTCCAAACCATTCCACAGACCATTTCCCTTGAAGGAAACGTAACAGATGTGTGTAAAGTAAGGAAATCATTCTTAAAAGTACAAGATTAATGAATAGAATTTAATAGATGTAGTAGGGAAATATTGTTACAGACTCAAAGAAGGCATTCAATACAGGAGCAACTGAACTTGATTTTTATTTATTTACAAATAAAGTCCAGTTGATCTTGTATTGAACGCCTTCTTTGATTTTATCATGTCCTGGACGACTGAGAATCTTCACCAGCATATTGGACTCATGTACAGTAGGTGGCGGAATGCATCTTAAAGTTGCTTGCGATCCGTCATTAAAGAAAAGAAGAAGAAGAAGCGCGCTACGTAAGTAGAATCCTGATCCACACTCCTTACCAGTTGGTGGCAGTAATGCACCATTAAGTTGTTTGCCAACCGCCAAAAAACACCACAAGAAGAAGAAGAAGAAGCGCGCTACGTTCAAACCGATTACTTGAACACATGCGTTCAAAGTTCTATTTCCTCTCGGTCTCAGCGCTCAACTGGCTGGACTAAGCTTGCCTTTCATTAGACGTTGACTGGACGAGTTGACATTCAGCAGTAGAAGGTAATCGGTTCTTTTTTAGTTTATTTTAATTTCTTTAGAAGTTTTACCGGTAGCTTTGTTCACTTCAATTGACAAAAAAGCTAACGTGAGCTAAAATGCAGCTGATTTGAGAATAAAGCGCTGCATGTTTGAAGATAAATTCTTCTAGTAGGCTATTTATAAGCCATATATGCAACGAGGTTTGTTTTTTGTTTTTTTTTGGGTGGGGGTGGGGGGGGTGTCTTGCTTAAAGTTGTTTGAATTGTTTGATGAATTTTTCAAGGAGACAAAAACAGGCATGCACTGACCAGCAACAGAACAATGTATTGCTGAACAGTATTTCGGTAACATTAATGTTTTTGTGGATTTTACAAAAACATATTTTGGACTTTATTTGTTACAGAAAACATTTCACCCTCGGGCTTTTTCAATTCAAAGGAGATAAAGCCCTTTGGATAGAAGGTGAAACGTTTTCTGTAACAAATAAAGTCAAGTTGTTTTTGTATTGAACGCTTGTTGTGATTTTATCAAGTCCTGGATGACTCACTCAGCATATATTATTTTGCAGGTAAGGTCATCAGTCCTCATGAACAGATGTGTTAAAGCGCCATCTACTGGTGAGCATGCATCAGAGCATCTACTGGTAGGTTTAATTCATTCATTCATTCAACCTTTATTTAGTCAGGTAAATCTTTTGAACCTCATGGGCTCATTTACGAAAGCGACCTGCTAAAACTAAAGAACAATGAACAGCAATGGTAGAATTTCCTTAAACAATAAACAAACAATAAACAATAGAAAAACAAAAGAGAGAAAAAAACAAAAGTTTTTTTTTTTTTAACAAAGCATCAAAAAACTTGCAAAGCATTATAAGGTAGACGTATAAAATCAAAGACAGGAACAAATCTGGATTGGTTGTTGCCAGGATTCCAACAGATTCTGAAAACCATTTAGAGAAGTCAAGGTCGAGAGCTTCAGATCTTTTTGTAAGATATTCCATGAAGCAGGAGCAGAGTAGGAGAAGGCCCTTTTTCCAAGTTCAGTCCTCACTGACAGAACACTGCAGGTAATCATGTCCTGAGAGCGCACACTGTAGCTCAGGGGTGTCAAACTCATTTTGATCTGGGGGCCGCACACAGCTTAATCTGATCTCAAGGGGGCCAGACCAGTATACTCATTCCAAAAGTCCACTTTTTTTCTTTGTATTAGTGCAAAGAATAAATGAATTATAAAAATATTGACATTAAATTAATTGTCCTTTTACACTTTTACTCAGTTTAACATTTGTGCATTACACATTAAAAAACTGATCAGTGATTGCACGTTTTAAAACATTTAGTTGTAAAAACTGTTTGTTAAATACCCTGATGCATGCTCAATAATCCAGGTAGAAAAATCTAAAAAAGCTAAGTCTGGTCCTCTGGACATGAAAAAAAAAACACAGTTTTGTTAAAACACTAAAAAAGCTAAGTCTGGTCCTCTGGACATGGAAAAAAAAACACAGTTTTGTTAAAACACTAAAAAAGCTAAGTCTGGTCCTCTGGACATTCAAAAAATAATGTTTTGTTTTATTTTTTGATTGTCCGGAGGACCAGACTTAGCTTTTTTAGATTTTTCTACCTGGATTATTGAGCATGCATCAGGGTATTTTGTTAAAACACTTTCCTGCATGTTAAAAATGCTTGATCAAACACATCAAAATTTAGAAATGAATGAATTTTAAATCCATTTTCCACATTTAGGAAGCAATTGTGAACACATAAATTGAGCTTTGAGCGTAGCTGTTTTATTAATGTTCATTAGTGAAACCTTGCTCAAAGGTAGGTAGTCATAAACATCATGGACATTTTTGCAGCCAGTGCTGTCTGTTTAGGATAGTGTGGTAAGAGATACTTGTAAAATGTGCCAAGCCCACAGAGGCAAATTTGTCCTTCAATTCTACATCACACTGCAAATCAATGATTTCAAGTTGCATGTCAACAGCACATCAGAAGCTCTGACTGTGAGTGGTGAGAGAAAAACTGCAAATTCTGTCTGGAGTTCGCCTTTGTGGTGCCGAGACAACTGCAGCTTCGTGCACTCGTCCCATCTTTTAAAACGTGTCAATAAAGATATATTCTATTCTTCTAAAGACCTGAAATTGTTTCTCAAACTCCCTCAACAACCCTGAAATCTTGTTTTTGTACTGTTTCACATCAGGAAGAAGGCTTGCTGCACACATGAAGACAGGGAAAATGAGCAGCTCCGGTTACTGTCTGCTACTAATTTTTCTTTAAATCACCTGTGTAGGAGTCCAACGCCTCCACAGAAGATCCCTCGTGTTCAGGACACCAAACTTGGAAGATGGGCATTCCCATTGCCTCAGGATGGTAAGTACCGGTATTGATCAGTTAGCAGTGAGACACTTGAAAAAAATTATCAACCAGCTACCTTGCTGTTGGAGAGATAACTATTTTAATCAAGAAATGTGTGTTTTTGTTTTGCTTTTTCCATCAGTGTTTCAGCGAAAAGTATTCTTCTTTACTGAGCTCCACGATTGCCTAAAACATTAAGAGGATGGAGGATTTTGCGAGAGAGGGGCGCCTCTGACTCGAAAACATTTGCTGAGCTTCAGAACAAAGTCCATCGCAGAGTGCCCAGTGAGAAATGCAACCTGAGGCTGACCTTCTGGCTTTTCCCTTTTCAGGGGTCACCACAGCGAGTCATCCTCCTCCACCTCACTCTGTCCTCTGCATCCTCTGTCCTCACTCCAACTACCTTCATGTCCTCTCTAACTGCATCCATACATCTCCTCTTCTTCTCCTCTTTGTGTGTGTGTGTGTGTGTGTGTGTGTGTGGGGGGGGGTTGTTAATAAAAAAATAAAAAATAAATTTAAAGTCATGGTCAGTTTTATGTCTGATGTTTGCATTACCGTAGTATCTAAAAAAGCTAAGTCTGGTCCTCTGGACATTCAAAAAAACAAAACAAAAAAAAGCAAAAAATACTGTAGAAACGTTTCGTCTTTCGTCCGAAAGACTTCCTCAGTCTGAGGTGCTGGGTTCAGCTCAGTCTTATAAATAGACTAACAGACTGAGCTGAACCCAGCACCTCAGACTGAGGAAGTCTTTCGGACGAAAGACGAAACGTTTCTACAGTATTTTTTGCTTTTTTTTGTTTTGTTTTTTTGAATGTCCAGAGGACCAGACTTAGCTTTTTTAGATTTTTCTACCTGGATTATTGAGCATGTATCAGGGCATTACCGTAGTAGTTTTGAAGATACAAACCACTGTGTATTTACTAGACTGCTTTTGGTCCAGCTTGTGATTTGTACATCATGATGTTGGTACATAAATCAAAATTAAAGACTAATGTTGATGTAGAAAACTGGGTGATGTTAAAATGTAAAGATGTTAGAAGCCAACTATTTGTAGTGCAGATTTAAAACAAATGTAGTTATATAAAGTGCTTCACATAATAAAAATAAAAAATAAATGGAGGGTTAGGGTAAAAAAAACAACTACCGGTAACCATTGGTGTTTTACATGGTCTGCAAAACCTGTATTTTCAGGCAGAGTATATCATATTCCCAAATATGCATGAATTTGCATAAATGAAAAATCCTTAAATATCCGACTGACATCTGCAACGACGTGATACGCCAAAGATCTGCTGGAACTCTGATGGATCGCATATCTCCAGGTACTTGACAGATAAAAATCCGTAAAAATACGACTGATATCTTCAAAGTGATACGTCAAAGATCTGCTGGATCTCTGAGAAATCGCATACTTCACAGATAAAAATCCATAAATATACGACTGACATCTTCAACGTGATACGTCAAAGATCTGCTGGATCTCTGAGAAATCGCATACTTCACAGATACTTCACAGATAAAAATCCATAAATATACGACTGACATCTTCAACGTGATACGTCAAAGATCTGCTGGATCTCTGAGAAATCGCATACTTCACAGATACTTCACAGATAAAAATCCATAAATATACGACTGACATCTTCAACGTGATACGTCAAAGATCTGCTGGATCTCTGAGAAATCGCATACTTCACAGATACTTCACAGATAAAAATCCATAAATATACGACTGACATCTTCAACGTGATACGTCAAAGATCTGCTGGATCTCTGAGAAATCGCATACTTCACAGATACTTCACAGATAAAAATCCATAAATATCCGACTGACATCTGTCACGTATACGTAAATATAAACAATCATACGTCATATATGCGGCAAGTATCCGAAGAGATGTAAGCAGTAATCCCGAGGGATAACAGAGCCACATATTTCTGGATCTGCAGCAGATAAAGTATCCGGATTTTGTGATTTTTTAAGGATCAATAAAGTTCGGATCTGTTCGCATCCGGGAATATCCGAAACTGGATTTTCCGAGGATGCGATACGGAAATTCCCGGAAATTGTCCGTATATGTGAAGGATGCGGAGATATACCACATCTGATACTCCCGTATATCTATGGTTTTTGTGCAGTGATATATATATATATATATATATATAAATATATGGATCCAAGATGGCGGCGCGTGCAAACGTTGCGGCTTCTCTCTCTCCCAGCAACACGGTGCTTTCGTCTGTTTTGTCCTGCACGCCGCAATTTGCCGGCACGTCTTTGTCTTGTCTACGTGTTCAAGAACGCAAGTATAGCCGTGAATTCCTGCTTGATGTCGGAAAAACCGCTCATTTGGGAATAAACAGCGAACTCCAGGAGAAGCTACATGAGCTCGAGGAAGAGTTACGTGAGCTTCGTGACTGCGAGCTGCTCTGGAAGCCAGCTCCGAGCTTCCCTTCATCGCGACCGCCGTGGAAGTACCACAAGCGGCGTGACGCTTCACCGCGCCCGCCATGGAAACGCCACAAGCGGCGTGACAGGAAACAGAAGCGGGGTAAACGCGGAGGTATCAGAGCTAGGCTAGCAGCTAGCCCACACAGGCCGGCTATTCCATCCATGGTTCTGGCTAACGTGCGCTCCTTGGACAACAAATTGGATTATATACGCCTGCTACGAACGACACAAAAGACTGTGAGAGACTGTTGTGTGTTTGTATTCACGGAAACGTGGCTTAACAACAACGTTCTGGACCACGCTATCCAGTTGGAGCAGCTAACATGCTACAGAGCGGACCGAGCTTTCATCAAGGGAGGTAAGACTCGCGGAGGCGGGCTCTGTGTTTACATCAACAACGCATGGTGTCGTGATGCTGCTGTGGTCTACAAACACTGCTCACATTTAGTGGAGTTCATGACTATTAAATGCAGACCGTTCTTTTTACCGAGGGAGTTTACAGCTGTTTTGATTGTTGCTGTATATATCCCTCCAAGCTCCAACAGCAAAGATAGAGGTGAGGCACTAAATGAACTATATGTGCACATCAGTGAGCAACAAACAGCCCACCCTGATGCTTTTCTCATCACGGCTGGTGATTTCAACCAAGCAGATTTAAAGAGTGTTCTTCCAAAAACATACAGAAACATAAACTTTGCAACAAGAGGAAACCACACCCTGGACCAGGTTTACACCACCATGAAAAATTCCTACAGAGCCATCCCCCTCCCCCACATTGGTGCTTCTGACCATATCTGTGTTATGCTAAAGCCAGCATACAGGCCACTGGTGAAAGTCACAAAACCAGTCCGCAAGCAGATACGAGTGTGGCCAGAGGGGTCTTCAGAGGCACTCCAGGACTGTTTTGACACCACAGATTGGAGTATGTTCAAAGAAGCTGCTACCACAAACAACACCACATGTCTCCAGGAGTACTCAGACACTGTATGTTCATACATCACCAAGTGCATTGATGATGTAACCAACCTTAAAACCATCACTGTTCGGGCTAACCAGAAGCCATGGCTGACAGCTGAGGTTCACAGACTCATGAAAGCCAGGAATGCTGCCTTCAAAGCGGGAGATCAGGTGGGCCTGAGGGCAGCCAGAAACAACCTGGACCGGGGCATCAGAAAGGCAAAGAGGCAGTATTCTGGGAAAATAGCTCACCGTTTCAAGGACAGCAGGGATACACGCAGTCTGTGGCAGGGAATACAGACCATCACAAACTACAAACCACCCCCCCAGACCTGTGACAGCTCAGCCTCTGCGCTGAATGAACTGAATGAGTTCTTTGCTCGGTTCGAGGCAAGTAACAGCACACCAGCACATAAACTCCCCCCCTCTCCTGATGGCCAGGTGCTGACGCTGTCCTCAGACAGCGTAAGGCGATCATTCATCAAGATTAACGCCCGGAAGGCCTCTGGTCCTGACAACATACCTGGTCGTGTGCTGAAGGACTGTGCAGGGGAACTCGCAGCGGTCTTCACGGACATCTTTAACATCTCACTGAGCCAGGCCATCGTCCCCACCTGTTTCAAAGCCACCACCATCATCCCTGTCCCAAAGAAGGCAACGCCCGCATGCCTCAATGACTATCGCCCAGTAGCACTCACCCCCATCCTGATGAAGTGCTTTGAACGGCTAGTCATGAAAAGCATCACATCTGTCCTCCCTGACTCCCTGGATCCCTTCCAATTTGCATACCGACCTAATCGCTCAACCGACGATGCCATCTCCTCTGCCCTTCACACAGCTCTCACACATCTGGACACGAAGGACTCCTATGTTAGAATGTTGTTCATCGACTTCAGCTCGGCATTCAACACCATCATCCCCCAACAGCTCATCCTTAAACTGGACAGTCTGGGGCTGAACACCTCAATGTGTAACTGGCTGCTAGACTTCCTGACCGGGAGACCACAGACAGTACGGGTCGGGAGTAACACATCTAGCACCATCACATTGAACACAGGGGCCCCACAAGGATGTGTGCTGAGCCCCCTTCTATTCACCCTGCTAACACACGACTGCACACCATCATACAGCTCCAACCACTTCATCAAGTTTGCGGACGACACAACAGTGGTGGGTCTCATCAGCAACAACGATGAGACGGACTACAGGAACGAGGTGAGCCGCCTGGCCTTGTGGTGCGGACACAACAATCTCACTCTCAACGTGGAGAAGACAAAGGAGATTGTTGTGGACTTCAGGAAGAAGGATGCCCAACATGCCCCTCTGACCATCAACAGCACCGCAGTGGAGAGAGTAGACAGCACCAAGTTCCTGGGAGTGCACGTCTCAAAGGACCTGTCCTGGAGCAGGAACACTGCAGCACTGGCAAAGAAGGCTCACCAGCGTCTCTACTTTCTCCGCAAGCTGAAAAGGGCTGGAGCTTCAACCCCCATCATGAGCACCTTCTACAGAGGTGCCATAGAAAGTGTCCTGACCAGCTGCATCACTGTGTGGTTTGGTGCATGTACTGCATCCTGCCGCAAGAGCCTCCAGCGCATTGTGAGAGCAGCTGAGAAGATCGTGGGCACCTCCTTGCCCTCACTGCAGGACTTACACAGCAAACGCCTCACTCGGAAAGCCCACTGCATGGCAGGTGATCCCACACACCCACTACACAGCTGCTTCAGACTGCTGCCATCAGGGAGGAGACTGAGGAGTCTCCAGGCTCGAACCAGCAGACTGAGAGACAGCTCTGTTCATCAGGCAGTCAGGATGCTAAACACTCTGCCTGCTCTGCCCCCCCTCCCATTTGAACTGCCTTAACACTAAAACTTTCTCACACATTACCACACAACACAAAGATTTTAACACTGGACTCTGTGTCATCAAACGGGTTATTCACTAAACTCTCGGTCATGTGCTCATACAGTTTGCACTACTTCTCATACTTGCACTAATGTTTGTATTACATCACTGCCTATAATCATAATACTGTTTACATTCTCTGTTTACATTTATTAATACTGTTTACTTTTATTACTACTGCTTACATGTAATTACTACTGTTTACATTTACACTACTCTAATATCTACACCACTGCTGATACATATACAGTGTGCTCTGAACGGTCTTATTTAGGGATGCCCAATGTGCCTTACTGCATATGCCACTTTTTGCCTCTATAACAACATCAACTACTACCTCATACATATACTGTGTACATTAACTCATACGCTGCTTTGCCACTTTGCAAATGTCAATGCTAGAAACCTTTAGTTTATTTTAGTTATACTTTTTATACTCTTTTTTTATACTAGTATGCAAAAACTCAGGACAGTATTATGTTCATTAAATGTTTAATGTTTTAGTTTTAGAGTTGGTGTAAATTTTCATACTCTTATACCACTATGCAAAAAAACTCAGGACAGTGTTAGTTTTACTATTTTATGCTTATGTCTATTATTATATGTTTCAGTGTTTCAATGTTTAGATGTTTACTGTTGCACCGAGGGACTGAGAGAAACGCAATTTCGGTCCTGTGTATGTCCTGTACAGTACATATTGCAGATCTGACAATAAAGTTGACTTTGACTTTGACTTTTATATATATATATATATATATATATATATATATATATATATATATATATATATATATATATATATATATATATATATATATATATATA
>JBBPBX010112667.1:0-10561 GCA_038048925.1 Garcialebias charrua
TTTTTTTTTTTTTTTTTTTTTTTCCATTTATAGATGGCCTCCCTTCACACCTTATAGCCATCCTCTCACTCCAATATGTATTATTTTTTTTTTTAATAGAGAGAAAGAAAGAAAAGAGAAAGTGAGACAACAAAACAACAATTGTCCACAGAAAGAGCACAAGGCAAACACACCAAACCTCCGTCCACAATCCTGCAAAGCACATGACAGAACACAACAACGAAACATACAAGCATAAAGACTGATAATATTCATGACCTTGCAAATATTTCTATAAATACACATACCTTCATGACCTTGCAAATATTTCTATAAATACACATACCCATACCTACAAATATATATACAATATACATACATATATATTTATATTCAGTGCTTTAAGTGGAAAAAAATAAGTGCCGGTACCCTCCCTAATGTCATAATAATATGCATACCTGCAAACTCAGAAGGGATGAAAAAGGTGACAAACGTTGTGCCAACCCCCAAAAGATTATGTAATTTTTTAACATGCTTCAGGTAAAAGTCATTTACTAACCTGATTTAATGAGAACATAAATAGGAAAGATTGTGTGAACCAAAAAATCAACAACCAACAACAGCAGCAAGTCAAATACAGCAGAACATTTTGCGAACAATGCGCTGCTCCGAGTCAACAGATGCATTTAAAAACTTAAGACTTATCTCTTCAGACAGGCTTTTGGTTAATTTTGTACATTGATTTTAGAGCTTGTTATGTTTTACCTTTTTGTATAGTACTTCTGTGATTTTATTTTTCCTTTTGTAAAGCACTATGTGACTCTCATGTCTGTGAAATGTGCTATATAAATAAAACTTACTTACTAACAGTAAAAACTCATTTCTTAAATATACTGGTGAAGATGTTTTGCCAGAAATTTTGAATAAAGTAGATGCCATTTCCTGCATTCTGGTGTATTTTAACAAGTTGTTAAACATCTATGTTTACCTACATGTAAACATGATTCACTAACTATTTTAGAGACATCTAACAAAATAAAGTCAGGTCCTGTGGACAGATTAAAAACTTGTTTAAATTATTATTGATCATGCATCACGATATTTTAGAGACACCTCATTCAACTAGACATCATCCTGTTTTTAAACTCACTCCTGTGGCTAATATAATGAAATTAATGTGACAATTTATCACAGTGGCTTTTATTTTGTTAATTTTTATTTAGTTTGATTTGTAACACAACATGCCATTTTACTAAACAATGGTTACACTCCACTGCATGTATAAAAATATTAACTTTACCCACACGTTGGAGGAGCTTCCGCCTCCCTCGCGCTCTGTTGCGCTGCAGTTTTTATTTATTTATTTTTTACAGATTTCGCTGTAGTCTCCTCCCCCTGTCTATCCTGAGATTGTGATTGGCCAAAATGACGCGCTCCACCAAAGATGTTTTATTGTCGACAGATGCATTACTCTGTCTTGAAATCCAGTCAGGGGGAAATGATGCATCTGCCACGGGTCTTTCAAGTGGAGAAGACGAAAATAAGTTCCGGAACGCACCTTCCTCTTAAAAAAAGTCCCGGTACTCTCAGGGTTAAATTTTAAAAGTGGCGGAACTGGGTACCGGTGAGTTCCGGCCCACTTAAAGCACTGCCCCTACCCCCACAAAAACACACATTTTTTTATGTGACTTTTTCTCCACTCAATCAGTTCCGTTTCTAAATTACAGCGGCCGCTTTAGCCTTTCTGTTAATGCTGTCACTCCCTCTTGATCATCCATTGTTCTCATTCTTCCCCTTCTTTCCCACACATTAAACAACATTCTAGTTCTACTTCCTATTCCTGGTAGTAGCTTACAGGCCCGTTATAGTGGACCTTATGTCGTTCAGAAGAAGCTAAACGAACGTGACTATTTGGTTTCTACTCCAGATAGGAGGCGTACTACTCGTCTTTGTCACATCAACATGTTGAAACCATACATTGAGAGGGTTAGCGTGTTAGCTGTTCCCCTCTGTGATGACCCAAGAGTAGCCGAAGATGTAGAGCCCCAAAAGGAGCTCTCCAGTGCTGAACAGGAGATGGACAGTTCCCCTTCTGCCATTCTTGAAGGCAAGCTCTTAAATTCACAATATCTACAGAATCTACAGTTGTTGTTCTCCCACCTAGATGATAATAAAAGGGATGAACTAAGACAATTGATATTTGCTAATGAGTGTTTATTCTCTGATGTCCCTTCTAGAACGGATATCATAAAACACGATATTGATGTGGGTGAAACAAAACCTATTAAACAACACCCTTATAGAGTGAATCCAGAAAAACGCTTACGCATGAACAAACAAGTGCAGTACATGCTGAACAATGGCTTGGCCATACCCAGTACTAGTGCTTGGAGTTCACCTTGTTTGTTGATAGTCAAACATGGCGGTGATGATCGGTTTTGCACCGATTTTAGAAAAGTAAATGCTGTAACCAAACCAGATTGTTATCCTCTCCCTAGAATCGAGGATTGTGTCGACCATGTGGGCGCTGCACGCTTTGTAACCACTTTGGACTTATTGAAAGGTTATTGGCAGGTGCCATTAACTGAACGAGGTCAGGAGGTCTCTGCTTTTGTTACCCCTGATAGTTTTCTTGAGTACACAGTTATGGCTTTTGGCATGCGTAACGCTCCTGCTACTTTCCAAAGACTAATGAACATAGTTTTGTCTGAGTTACCCTTTTGTGAAGCATACTTAGATGATGTGGTGGTGTTCTCAGATACTTGGGAAGATCACTTAAAACACCTACAAACTGTTTTCACACGTCTGACAGAAGCTAACTTGACAGTTAACCTAGCTAAGTGTCAGTTTGGGCACGGAACTGTGACCTATTTAGGTAAACGTGTTGGAAGTGGTCAAGTACGTCCAGTTGAGGCAAAAGTGGAAGCAATATTGTCTGTCCCAATACCTTCCACCCGGACGGAGCTGAGGCGTTATCTAGCCATGGTGGGGTACTACAGAGGGTTCTGTAAGAACTTCTCTGCTGTAGCTGCTCCTCTAACAGATCTCCTCAGCCCTAAAACGCCTTTCATCTGGTCTGACAGATGCCAAGAAGCGTTTGAACAAACAAAAACATTGTTGACTAAGGCTCCTGTGCTAGCTGCACCAAAATTCGATGTCCCTTTTAAACTGGCTGTAGATGCTTGTGACTCTGGAGTAGGAGCTGTTCTTATTCAGGAAGGAACAGACGGAGTGGAACACCCAGTTTCCTATTACTCCCGGAAGTTGAACAAACATCAAAAAGGGTACTCGACCATAGAAAAGGAAGCCTTGGCTTTGATCTTGGCACTAGAGCATTTTGAAGTGTACATTGGAGGATCTTGCGATCCCATTATTGTATACACTGACCACAACCCCCTTACCTTTTTGCATCGAATGTGTAATAAAAATCGACGTTTAATGAGCTGGTCTTTGCGACTGCAGCCTTTTAACCTCTCCATATTACACATTAGAGGAAAGGACAACGTTATAGCCGATGCCCTCTCTCGTTTTTGAATACTCTGCCCTAACTTGTTTTTTGTATGATGTTATGTAGCCGGTGTCCTCACAAGACTACATTTTTTCCCCCATACAAAACACTGGTGGTGGAGGTGTTACATATCCTGAGGAAGCTGCCAATGCTGACACCTATAGTTTTTATGTATGTTGACTGCAGTCATGCTTTATTGGTTGATTAGTCTGATTATGATCAGGCTTGTGTGTGTTCAGCCAGGAACACCTGAGAGCCACGCCTATATATACTTCAAGTTGACTGTACTTGGATGCGGAGTGTTGTGAGCTCAGAGGAGGTTGCTTTTGCTGAGCTGTTTGAGTACTGTATGGTACTGTGTGGGGGTGTTCTCCGCCCACCCCCGTCTTGAAGTCTGATCTTCTGTTTAGAAGGTTGTTGGTGAGTAACTACTAGCTCATGTTTGGTCTTGACTGCTAGATGCACTTAAAGAGTAGCTGATAGCTCATGTTTGGTCTTGACTGCTAGATGCATTTGTGTCAGCTCATTTGTTTGTGGAGTTTGACTGTGCTTGATGCACTTAGGAATGTTTGCTCATCTTTTGACTTTTGTTGTGCTTAGTGCACTGGGTAGCTGAAGGCTGCATTGATGACATTAGGATCCTGCTAATGATAATTGATATCAGGGAGGCTGACCTGTGTGGTTAGGTTAAGTTGGTTTAACCAGGAGGTTGTGTGGCTGGTCCAGAGGTGACCAGCTGTTTGGAGCTTTTTGGAGCTTGGAGCTGTTTGGAGCTTTTTGTTTGTTTGCCTAATGACAGAGTGAGATCGGTAGTCCAGTTATATCGTTTTTCTTTTACCCCTAGGGTCCCCTTTTGGTCAGGTAGTCCGTCTCCAGACAGGCTGCGACGGCCCTGTTTTATGGGTTGGGCCGACGCTGGGGACGTTATATTATTTTTGGCTGACTCACTCTGTCCACCATTTGTTTGTACTTTTGTCTGTCTTTTGCTTTTTTCCTGACCCTGTGCCAGAAGACGGTGCACTCCGCACCTGGAGGGAGGAGTCGGGCAGTTTTCAATAAACCTTTTTAATTTGCCTTCTGCCTTCTTGTGTCTTGTGTCCCTTTAATGTGTTCGGCCTGAGCCAGCCGTAACAGCTAATCAAAACTGAGCACAGCTGGTAAGATTTATTAGAAATATTTTTTTTAATGCAAACCAAACAAATTGCAATGAATTTAACAATACTGTATCCTTTCAAAAGTTTTTTTCAGAGAACTGTGATGACTCAAGCACCCAGCAGCCACGCAGAGTAATTGCAGCCAGGATTACTTTAACCCAGACGATCCCATGATGATGCAGAGTCTCGGCCAGAGCTGCTGCTTCTCCTGAGACCTGCATCCATGACAATGTTGGTACAGCTGAGACCCTGGTGTTTGTTTCTGGCTGGCAGGTGCAGCATCTTGAAGGTGGTTGGGACTCCTCGTTCTGCGTTCCACTGCATCCATACAGAGGAGCTGGAGGTGATGCCCCGTGTGACACAACACAGAAACTTTTTGTTGTTTTGAATTAACTTACTGTTAATAAAATGAATCATAAACAACTAGTTTTTGTAATCAATTTCTTTCTTTCTTTATTTTTTGCCTCATGCATAATCTGGGACACGATGCAGCTGTCGACTTCCCACTCCATCCCGACCCTGGATATTTGCAGTCCTGAAAAGAGAAAAGATCAAAAGTTTAATCTGAGTAAATGTAACATTTTAATGGAGAAAGATGTTGATTCAAAATTTCACAGTGTCAACAAATCCCCAAAATGTTGGGACAGGTAGCAATGAAGAAATAAACAAGAATTAATGTTGCATAAACTTTTTTTAATATAATGTCCGCCATAATAAAAGTAATAAATAAAATAATAAATAAAAACATAATAATTAAATAATAATATTAATACCTGCAGACAGAGGGTAGGGTACAAAGGTAATAAATAAAACATGAATACATGTACCTGGTGAATCAGTTCTCATGTCACCTCCAAAGTGACATGTGAACATGTCTCCTTGATGCTTGATGTCTGTGAAGCACAGCTCAGATTTCCTGGATGTGTAATGCCTCATGGAGCTAAAAACAAAAAAACAAATTTTAATCACCTTACAAACAAGCATACTGTACTTGAGAAAAATTACTGTTTGATCTGTCAAACAGATGACCCAGTGCAAAATAAATACTGCTGCCCATTATACTCATTCACCAAGTACACATATTATTTTATAAATACCTTTGATCCACAACATTATTTGCAGCAAAAGAACACCGTGTCTAAAACATCGTAACTAGTACAACAGCTATAATTAGCAACAGCAAGTCTCCATTGGTTTTTGATGTCGCGGTCTTCCTTATCTGAGTTCATAAGAGTTCACACACTCTGCGGTGTTCATAAGAAACACTAGATTCTTAGCATCTAAACCCAACTGCAACACAAACTAACATTGATCAGCAACAGAACGCCACGACCTATGTGGGGCGAGCCACACCGAAGCAAAGCTGCAGGCCGCAATAAACAGCACATGAAGAAACACGTCATATACTCAAAAGATAAATTATGGAATGGAAAGGTGTAAAATGGGACTCACCTCCAAACGGATTGTAACCTGATGGTGTAAGGGTGGGTGGGCAATGAACATCAGTTTGAAGAGCTTTATGGAACATCGTAGCTCTTCTATGCTAATGCTATGTTGCTAAAATCCTCGAAAAACTTATTTCTATTCAGTTAAATCAGTTCTTAACTGAAAACAAAGTCTTTGAGGTTTTTCAGTCCGGTTTCAAACAGCTTCACAGCACGGAAACAGCTTTGGTCAGGGTTTTCAATGATATTCTTGTATCAAATGACTCTGGTCAGTTTGTGGTACTTGTACTCCTTGACCTTACCGCTGCTTTTGATACCGTCGACCACAGTATCCTCTTATCTCGGCTCGAACACTGGGTCGGGATCACAGGTGCTGCATTAGACTGGTTCCGCTCATACCTCGCTGACAGAAGTTTCTGTGTTAAGGTCGGGAACAGTGTATCCCCTTCAATGTCTCTTTCCTGCGGGGTCCCACAAGGCTCTATTCTCGGTCCACTTCTTTTCACGCTCTACATGCTCCCACTGGGGACCATCCTAAGAAAACATGGAATTTCGTTCCACTGTTACGCAGATGATTGCCAGATATATCTGCCACTGAAACCAGCAAATACAGGCTCCCTCCACTCTCTCCTAAAGTGTCTGGACGACATTAAGACTTGGATGGCTTCAAACTTCCTAAGTTTTAATGACCAGAAGACTGAAGTCATCATCTTCAGCCCTAGCTCAGCTGCCGCCTCTGATCACATAAACTTGGACTCCCTCCAGCCCTATCTCAAACACTCTGTAAAAAATCTTGGGATGGTTTTCGACTCAGACCTTAAGTTCGATAAACAAATCAGCTCCGTTCTCCAGAAGAGCTTCTTCCAACTGCGGCAGGTAGCTAAGCTAAAGCCGGTGCTGTCCAGACCTGATCTTGAGACCCTAATCCATGCGTTCATCACAACCCGCCTGGATTATTGTAATGCACTGTATGCTGGGATCAGCCAGGCCTCCTTTACACGCCTTCAGCTCGTGCAAAATGCAGCAGCTCGGCTTTTAACCGGTACACGTAGGTATGAGCACATCACACCTGTTCTCTCCTCCCTGCACTGGCTTCCCGTGCGAACTCGAGTCGACTTTAAAATCCTGTTGCTGACCTACAAATGCCTAAATGGCCTCGCTCCCCTCTACCTCTCCGAGCTGCTGGAACCATATGTTCCATCGCGGGCCCTGAGATCATCTGATCAGATGCTCTTGGCGGTCCCAAAAACACGTCTGAAGCTCCGTGGTGATCGAGCGTTTTCAGTCACCGCCCCCAAACTCTGGAACAACCTCCCCCCCAACATTAGACAGGCCTCCTCCCTTCTCATGTTCAAATCCCTGTTAAAAACCCATCTGTTCTCTCTGGTGTTTCATACTGTGTGAGCTGTCGTAGTGTATATATATATTTTTTACTGTGTTTTTTTCATGTTAATTTGTTCTTATACATTTTTATGTACTTTTACTACTGTTAATATCATAATTGTTACTATTGGTGTGTGTTACTGTTTCTGTACATTTTTAAACTTTTATGCTGAGTGTGTGAAGCACCTTGATAACAGTTTATCTGTTTTAAGCTGTGCTATAGAAATAAAATTGACTTGACTTGACTAATCTCTGATCCAACTCCGCCCTGAGCTCTGCAGGGGGAGTGACCTTCTCGGGGGCGTGACTACAGTTTTATACCCAGACAGCAGAGACTGTGACGTCAGAACAGAGCAGACATGTCACAACTGAGAATTTGAACTAATAGTAAAATTAACGTGCAATAACCTCTGTTCAACCCATAGGGCTACAGTGAACACGTTTTTAGACCAAATATTGCCGATTTTAACTAATACGCACAAATACATGAAAATTAACACAGGAATAGTGCTCAGAAACATTTTAAACACATTCTAAGGAGTTTATCAGCTAAAAAAACATAAATTTGGGTTTAGTCGCTCTTTAAACTCATACGAGCAGCAGAGCAAGTTCAGTTCACAGATTCAGTGTGACTCTGTATCATTTTGATGACAACTTGCTTGATTGATTGAGTAAATTAAACGTCCTGTGCAGCGCGACATTCACCTGTACGTCCGCATGGCAGCCATCTTGCACACAAATGTCTGTGTGCATCATCTTGCACACAAATGTCTGTGTGCATCATCTTGCACACAAATGTTGATACGACGTGGAGGTCATATAGACCAGGTTCACAGAGTTAAACTTTTAGGACTATAAATTTGCAGTTAGACAATTGATTTATTAAGAATGTTGTTTTTTAATAACATTTTAATGCATTTCCTCAATTCTTTTTTCTTTTTTTACAAATTAGACTTGCCCGTCGTTTGAGAATTCTAGACGTCTCCCCGACGTGCAAACAAGGTCTACTTCTGGACGTCTAACCATGACCGCATTTTTACGTTGTATGAACGTCAGACTTGGAGGTCATATAAACCAGGTTCACAGAGTTAAACTTTTAGGACTATAAATTTGCAGTTAGACAATTGATTTATTAAGAATGTTGTTTTTTAATAACATTTTAATGCATTTCCTCAATTCTTTTTTCTTTTTTTACAAATTAGACTTGCCCGTCGTTTGAGAATTCTAGATGTCTCCCCGACGTGCAAACAAGGTCTACTTCTGGACGTCTAACCATGACCGCATTTTTACGTTGTATGAACGTCAGACTTGGAGGTCATATAAACCAGGTTCACAGAGTTAAACTTTTAGGACTATAAATTTGCAGTTAGACAATTGATTTATTAAGAATGTTGTTTTTTAATAACATTTTAATGCATTTCCTCAATTCTTTTTTTTTTTTTTTTACAAATTACTAAACAGACTTGTCCGTCGTTTGAGAGTCCAATTCTGGACGTCTCCCCGACGTGCAAACAAGGTCTACTTTTGAAAGTCTAACCAAGACTGCATTTTGTATGTTGTATGAACGTCAGACTTGGAGGTCATATAGACCAGTTCATCGAGTTAATCTATATAGCGAGAAGGTTGCCGGTTCAAATCCCGGTCCGGGGCCTTTCTGGGTGGAGTTTGCATGTTCTCCCCGTGCATGCGTGGGTTTCCTCCGGGTACTCCGGTTTCCTCCCACAGACCAAAAAACATGCTTGTTAGGCTGATTGGTGACTCTAAATTGACCCTAGGTGTGAGTGTGAGAATGGATGGTTGTTTGGTGTGAGTGAGACAGGTCCCTCTTGTAAATGAGTCCCCGTGACTCAACGAGGCTAGCCTGTATAAATAAAGGTTGAATGAATGAATATAGGACTATAAAAGTGCAGTCAGACAATTTATTTATTAAGAATGTTGTTTTTTTAATAACATTTTAATTCATTTCCTCAATTATTGTTATTTTTTTTTACAAATTATATATACTGTAAATTATTTATTTGAAGAATATAGTTGTTGTTGTTGTTGTTGTTGTTGTTGTTGTTGTTGTTGTTGTTGTTGTTCATTCATTCAACCTTTATGTAGGCAGGTTAATCTCGAGCCTCGAGGACTCATTTACAAGAGACCTCAATTTTATTCCACGACGTCGAGGTCGCACATTCATTTCAGTATGTGCTGTTCATGCTGTGGTGGCTTTAACCTCATTTTAAATTGTAACTACAATGTTGAGAAACTTTCTGTAAAACTTTCATCTTTCCATAAGCAGGTGCTCTTGGCGTGGATGCTCATATATAAACATAACTTCTCACCTCACAAATACCTAATCTGGAACAACAGAGATATTTTATTCAAAAAAATAAAATCACTATATCTTGAAACTTGGGTTCAGAATGGGATCCTATGGGTGGCTCAGTTGATTAATAAGGAAGGACAATTAATCAATTACAATGAATTCTGCTCAATATATAATTTTCCAGTTAGTCTCCAGGAATTCTCCATGGTGGTTAATGCTATACCTTTGGGCACCTTAATGTTGTTTAAAAACACAAATGATACTCTGTCTGTTCCACTCACTGTCCCTGATCCAACTAAATCATCTGTGGGGAAAATCTGTTTTTCAGAGGAGACTGGGAAGAGCAATAAGGGAATACACAGGTTGTTCCAAGAAATTAATGTACTGTTTCTCGTCCATCTTTAACATTTTACTGGAGCCGTTATGTCCAAGATATTCAGTGGAAAACAGTTTGGATGATCCCCCATCAATATTTAATTGTAAACAAGGTGAAGGAAGTGTCATTTAAAATTCTCCATAAAATTTACCCTGCTAAGCACTATATGGTAAAATTTAAAAGAGACATAAACACTAGTTGCAGCTTCTGTGAGGGCCATCCAGAAACTGTGACACATCTCTTTTGGCTCTGTCCCTTTGCACATAGGTTCTGGTCTGAGTTTAGCAGGTTTATTAATGACATAGAATTTTTCATTATGCTAGGAAAATGTTTTATTTTGTTTCTATAAATTCCATAGAAAGGATAATAAACGTTTCTTTATTATAAACCTGTTAATAAAAAAAA
>JBBPBX010112669.1:0-10560 GCA_038048925.1 Garcialebias charrua
TAAACACCGATCAGCAGCTGCAACTTTTATCAGGTAATTCAAATCATTCCAGATCAATAACACAAATTGTAGGAGTTTTTAATGATCTCTGAATCATGTCTGAAATGTTGTTGATGTGCAGGCTTTACTAAACGCTGCTAAGACGTCTTCCATCACGTCAACACTTCAGCACTTTATGAAAAAACTCAGACTGATAGTGTCAGCATGTCCTGGAGCCCTGATGATGAGAGATGATGAGAGATTCAACCACCTCAACTGCTCAAAAAGAGGTATTGTTCTTTTACGATTACTGTACTATTACCTTTTTAATTTAAAATTATAATCTTATTAACTTTTTTTAACTTGTCTGGGCCTCTGGACATTCAAAAAACAAAACAAAACAATTGTAGAAACGTTTCATCTTTCATCAGAAAGACTTCCTCAGTCTGAGGTGCTGTATTCAGCTCAGTCTTGTAAATATCACCCTCTCACTGTGGAAACTCTGGAACAACCTGCCCCCCAACATTAGACAGGCCTCCTCCCTTCACATGTTCAAATCCCTGCTAAAAAATCATCTTTTCTCTATTATTTCAAACTGTGTGAGCTGACGTAGTGTATATATATTTTTTTACTGTGTTTTCATTTTAATATTGTTCTTATACATTTTTATTATACTTTTACCGCTGTTAATATCATAATTTTTACCATTGGTGTGTGATACTGTTCTGTACATTTTTAAACCTCTTTTGTGTTGTGTGTGTGAAGCACCTTGATAACAGTTTATCTGTTTTAACTGTGCTATATAAATAAAATAGACTTGACTTGACTCACAGTGGATCAACCAGTTTGTTGATGACAGCTGAAACCAGCTGCTCACATGAGCAAGGAGGACCATCAGCCTAACAATGGATCATTAGCACCCTGATGGTTGTTTGCTATTCACAGAGGGCTGAGTGATACTAGCAACAACAGCATTGTAAGAGGGGGACAGTTGAACCCGGAGGCCTCCACCTCTGTTTAATGATGGACGGTTTCTTTTCACAAAGATGACCTCCTTTACTCCTCTCTCAAACCATCGTTCCTCTCTATCAAGGATGTGAACATCTTCATCCCTGAAAGAGTTGGCCTATACAAACGTATTGTTCACTTGAAACATTTTCAAAATAATCATTTTATAAGTCTTTTTTGTAAACATATTATTTGTTTAGTGAAGTAAAGACACTATTTTTTATATAAAGCAAGTATTTCTTTATTCATTCAACCTTCATTTATGATATTGAAATCAAGAAATACCTTATTTTTTATCAAAAGTATTTATGTTTAATAAAGTCAAGAAAGACCATTATGTTTTTTGAATATTTTTAATTGGTAATTATTTTATTAAAACATTTAAATTTTTTATGTATTGTGACAGAGGGTTCTTGTTAGCAGCTGCTGAAAGTAACTAATAAATTAACTTAGTAATCTAACTTAGTTACTTTCCAAATCAAGTAATCAGTAACTTAACTAAGTTACTTTTCCCAAGGACTAATCAGTAACTTAACTAAGTTACTTTTTCAATGTAACTATGCCATCACTGTGGGCCACTCTGCTCAAAATGCCCGGGGCGATTTTTTGTCCCAGTCCAGCCCTGGAACCAAGCCATCATGTAAGGCAGGTAGCCTGACCAAGTCCAGATTTGCTGCCGACGTCTTCCTTGTGTGTTGATAGACCAGGAACCATCCAAATCCAAAAAGCAGGAACCAGTTATCATAAATCCAATTAAATATGCGTCCTTAAGATCCACAGATGACAGCAGAGATAGACACATCATCAAGTCTTCCAAGTCGATGAGATATCCAGCTAAGTGCATGCCAACAGGGCAAATCGGCTCGCCTACAGCCTGTCTTCTTTTTGAAGAAATGTTATCAGTTGTGTTGAGGGACCAACTGACCAAATTGAAGTCCATAGTTATGATTCAGAAGATTTTGTAGAAGAGAGGCTCAGACAGTTTCACAGACAAGCAAAAGCAAAGCAGAGACCGAGAGGAGATATCCGCCCTTAAGAAGAGCAAATGTTGAATGATGTTGGTTCAGATCCTACCTCGCTGACAGTTCCTTTTGTGTTTCCATCAAAGATTTTAGTTCTGCAGTGGCATCACTTAAAAAAACAGCCACTAGGGAGCACAAGCCAGTGTATCTCTTGTGCCGGTCCCAAGCCCAGGTAAATGGTGAGGGTTGTGTCAGGAATGGCATCCGATGTAAAACACTTGCCAAAACCATAATGCGAGTTTATCAAAGTGAAACCATACCGGATCAGTCGAGGCCCGGGTTAACAACGTCCGCCACCGGTGCTGTTGACAAAAAGGGCACCGGCGGAAATTGTACTACTGTTAGTCGAAGACCCCGAGGAGGGAAACGTGTCAGGAGACAGAGGGAGAGGAGGAAAGTGAAGAATGTAGGACTGAGGGTTGCAACTCTAAATGTGGGGACAATGACAGGCAAAGGTAGAGAGCTGGCTGACATGATGCAGAGAAGAAAGGTAGATGTTTTATGTGTCCAAGAGACCAAGTGGAAGGGCAGCAAGGCTCGCAGTATTGGAGCAGGGTTTAAACTGTTTTACCATGGTGTGGATAGAAAGAGAAATGGAGTAGGGGTGGTCCTGAAGGAGGAGTTGGCAAAGAATGTAGTAGAGGTGAAGAGAGTGTCAGATAGGGTGATGTGTCTGAAGGTAGAAGTAGAAGGTCTGATGCTAAACATAGTCAGTGGTTATGCTCCACAGGTTGGATGTGATGGGGAGGAGAAAGATACATTTTGGAAAGATTTGGATGAAGTGATAGAGAGTATTCCCAGGGAGGAAAGAGTGGTGATTGGAGCAGACCTGAATGGACATGTTGGTGAAGGAAACAGAGGGGATGAGGAAGTGATGGGTAGGTTTGGTGTCAAGGAAAGAAACCAGGAAGGACAGATGGTGGTGGATTTTGCCAAGAGAATGGAAATGGCTATAGTCAATACCTATTTCCAAAAGAGGGAGGAACATAGAGTGACCTATAAGAGTGGAGGAAGGAGTACACAGGTCGACTACATTCTGTGTAGAAGAGGAAACCTGAGGGAGATTGGAGACTGTAAGGTTGTGGCAGGGGAGAGCGTGGCCAGACAGCATCGGATGGTTGTGTGTAGAATGACTGTTGTGTGAAGAGAGAAGAAGACCAAATGGTGGAAGCTAAAGAAGGAAGAATGTTGTGAGAAATTCAGAGACGAGCTGTTAAAGGCTCTGGGTGGTAAGAAAGAGCTTCCAAGTGACTGGGCTACTACAGCAACAGTAATTAGAGAGACAGGTAGGAAGGTACTTGGTGTGTCATCTGGACAGAGAATGGATGATAAGGAAACCTGGTGGTGGAATAGTGAAGTGCAGGACGCCATTCAAAGAAAGAGGTTAGCCAAGAAGAAATATGACAGTGAGAGGACTGAAGAGAGGAGACAGGAATATAAGGAGATCAGAGTCAGAGTCAGAGTCAGAGAGTCTTTATTGTCATTTGCACCGCATGTGGTACATGTGATGAAAACGAGATTATGTACACAGGGTCCCAGTTACATCCAACAACAAATGCAAGAGAAAAACAGTAATAACATCTAGAATTAACTAAGAGAAACATCAACTAGTAATACACAGCAGCACGAACATGAGTCTGTATGAGCAGATGGTCACAGATGAACACAGCAACAAGAAAACAGATCAGCATCAGCATGATGTGATATTTTGCAGTGTTTATTCTTATTATTTATTTATTCATGAGTCTAACAGCCTCAGGGTAGAAGCTGTTCCTCAGTCTAGTGGTTCTACATTTGATGCTCCTCAACCTCCGTCCTGAGGGGAGTGGGGCAAAGAGTGAGTGTGCTGGGTGAGTGAGGTCTTTCATGATGCAGGTGGCTCTTTTCCTGCATCTGGAGGTGTAAATGTCTGTGATGGTGGGGAGACTGACTCCAACAGACTTCTGTGCAGCCTTCACCACTCTCTGTAGAGCTTTCCTCTCTGCAACTGTGCAGCCTCCATGCCACACATTGATGCTGGAGCACAGGACGCTCTCCACTGCACACCTGTAGAAGGAGGTGAGAACTGGGCTGCTCAGACCAGCTCGTCTCAGCCGTCTGAGGAAGTAGAGTCTCTGATGACCTTTCTTGATCAGGCTGGTGGTGTTGTTGCTCCAGCTGAGGTTATCATTCAAGTGTACACCCAAGTATTTGTAGCTGGAGACCACCTCCACCGCAGATCCACCTATGTTCAGTGGGGCATGGGTGTGTTTGTTCCTTCTGAAGTCCACAATCATCTCCTTTGTCTTCTTCACATTCATGTGAAGATTATTCTCTTTGCACCAGCTCTCCAGGTGTTCCACCTCCTGTCTGTAGCTGGACTCATCATTGTTTGTGATGCATCCCACCACCGCTGTATCATCTGCAAACTTAACAATATGACAGCCTGGATGTGTGGCTGTACAATCATATGTGAGCAGAGTGAACAGAAGAGGGCTCAGCACACATCCTTGGGGAGAGCCAGTGCTGAGGGTTATGGTGGAGGAGGAGAAGTTGTGGATCTTCACGGACTGTGGTCTGTTTGTTAAGAAGTCTAGTACCCCAAAGATGGGACATAGAGCAAAGAGGGAAGTAGCTAAGGCAAAGCAGAGGGCATACAATGAGTTCTATGGGAGACTGGACACTAAAGAGGGCGAGAAGGACTTGTACCGATTGGAAAGACAGAGGGATCAGGCTGGAAAGGATGTGCACAGGTTAGGCTTATTAAAGATGGGAATGGGAATGTTCTAACAAGTGAGGAGAGTGTGATGGGAAGATGGAAGGATTACTTTGAGGAGCTAATGAATGAAGAGAATGAAAGAGAAAGAAGAGTGGAGGTCATAGAAACTGTGGACCAGGAAGTGGGAAAGATTAGTGAGGGTGAAGTCCGGAAAGCTCTGAAAAGAATGAAGAAGGGGAAGGCAGTAGGACCTGATGACATACCAGTGGAGGTTTGGAAATGTCTTGGAGAGGTGGCAGTGAGGTTTTTGACTCAAATATTTAATGGAATATTTGAGGGTGAGAAAATGCCTGAAGAATGGAGAAGAAGTGTGCTGGTTCCCATTTTTAAGAACAAGGGTGATGTACAGAGTTGTAGCAACTACAGGGGAATTAAGTTGATGAGCCACACGATGAAGATCTGGGAGAGAGTTGTGGAAGGAAGGCTTAGACAAGAGGTGACTATCTGTGAGCAGCAGTATGGTTTCATGCCAAGAAAGAGCACCACAGATGCCATCTTTGCTTTGAGGATGTTGATAGAGAAGTACAGAGAGGGTCAGAAAGAACTCCATTGTGTGTTTGTGGATTTAGAAAAAGCATATGACAGGGTGCCAAGAGAGGAGGTGTGGTATTGCATGAGGAAATCTGGAGTGGCAGAAAAGTATGTTAGACTGGTACAGGACATGTATGAGGACAGCAGGACAGTGGTGAGATGTGCTGTAGGAGTGACAGATAGCTTCAAGGTGGAGGTGGGATTGCATCAAGGATCGGCTCTGAGCCCCTTCTTGTTTGCTCTGGTGATGGACCGACTAACAGATGAGGTCAGGCAGGAATCCCCATGGACTATGATGTTTGCAGATGACATTGTGATCTGTGGTGAGAACAGGGAACAGGTGGAAGAGAACTTGGAGAGGTGGAGGTATGCACTTGTGAATTAAGAGTTTATTAATGTTTTTCTGACTAAATGTTTATCAATTTTTATGTTAAGAGTTAATGCTTAATGAGAGAAAACATTTTAGTTTAGTGTCAAGAAACTATTTGCAATTAGGTTTGATCCGACGCAAGAGTTGTGTGAAAAAACTAAGTGTCAAGAAACTATTTGCAATTAGGTTTGATCCGGCGCAAGAGCTGTGTGAAAAAACTAAGCTCGTTTTGTTCACATGACCTTGTAGCCTCCTTGGTAACAGATCTAACAAACCCTTCAGATAAGACATGTTTTCCTTTAATGATGCCTAGCACCACTTTACTCTGAAAAACAAGTTTTGAGTGAAGTCATCACACCCACAAGGTATAAAACGGTTACAGCGCACTTAGAGTCTTTGAGGGTCTGCTGCGAGTCCTGATCAGACGTCGAGCTGCATGATGTATATTCCGAGCCAAACTGTGAGGCCCTCCCAGTTGTGTCAAAAGGTGAGGAATAATGAGTTACATCAATGCCTAAGTTTGTTTGTTGCTGTTAGTACTGTGGCGAGATTAAAACCGACACTTTGATCTTAGCAAGAAAACTATTTGCATGTTTATTGTACATCTGAAGAGATGTACAACTGTATGTTTTGTCTTTGTTGTTTCCTTTTTTTCTGTCACAAGACTTCTTTAATAAATATTCATTATTTTTAATTAAGTCTGATGTGTGTGAACTTTTTCCAAACAGCCGTGCCTATCCTAAAACAAACCTGATTTAAAATATGATAAAACATTAACCATTTGGGTTTATCTGAAATATCATAAAACATTTTGGCGTCACTTGCACAGGATTGATGACGGAATGCACCGTGCTGTTTGGAGAAAAAAAAGAGGAAAAGTGTGAAGCTGTGTTCTTGTAAGCGGGTGAGAGTCCCGTTGTTTTGGAAACGGGTGTGATTCCCTTGTTGTTTTGGAAAGCGGATGGATTTCCTGCTGTTGAGAGCTGATAAGCGGTGTGATTCCCTGTCAGCAATTTATGTCCTATTTTTTGACCAGCGTTTTGGGGGACGCTCTGAAGCTGTGTTTAGAAAACAGAGATGTGTAACAGCTGCCGAAGCAAGTAGCTTTAAAGAGAAGGACTAGGGTGTAAAAACCTTTGATCAGTAGTTTTGTAGGAGCAGGAGGAAAGAAGATTTTGCCAGGGTTAAAAGAAAAAAATATATATAACCCTTGTACAGGTAGTCCCCGATTTACGAGCGCTCTGATCTGCGAGGTTCCAGACTTATGAGCTGCGAATTTTTGGAAAAAACGAAAAAAATACTGAGTTTTCATGTGTTTTTTCACTACAGTTAGTTAGTTAAGCATATAAACACACGTTTCCGATCATTTTTATGCACTCAAAAGTAGTTTTTAGATGAAAATAGAGTGTTTTTAGTCGCGCTAGCGAAAACCGTTCCAATTTACGAGCGGATTTCCGGATTTACGAGAGAAATGGCGGCCGTTCCAAATTACGAGATTTCCGGTTTACGAGCGCCTCGTTGTAACGGATCTCGCTCGTAAATCGGGGACTACCTGTATGTGTATCTGAAAAGTAACAGAAGTATTTTACTTGTTAATCAGCTGTGAGTTTTGCCTCATTAAGCCCTGTCAGGTGATTTATTTGACAGCTCAGTTGAAGTGAAGTAAAAAAAACGAGTTATTGTTTAAAGATCAGAGGTGCATGTGTGCACCTAAGAAAAAAAAAAGAGAAAGAGGTTGTTGCAGCTTGAAGGAAAGCGTATGTTTGGAGCAAGAAAACGTAGGACATGCGAGTGTGTTTTGGGTGCTAAGTTGGTCAGCTGTAGTGAGGAACGCAGGAGGTGGAGTGTGTTGGGAGCGAGAAGAAGCAGGTCGTGGGCCAGGAAAGGTCGGTTAAAATTTGTTTTGTTTTGGAGAGCACTGATACAGTCAGAGGTTTTTCCAGTTGAGTTGCTCACTTAGGAGGAAGAATTACGAGGAAAGAAAAGGGAGTTCTTGGTTTAATGTGTGTGAGCAGATGGAGAGGTTAAAAGGTGCTGGTGGTGTTCTAAGTAGGCTGCGGGAGATTTTTTTTTTATGCTGCCTTATCTCCAGAACAGGGAGGAAACTGCAGCTCTGAGGAGATGTGTGAAAGAGAGAAAGAGGTGGTGTTGGAGCTGAGACACAGCAGCTCTGAGGAGGAAAGAAGAAAAAAGAAAAAAAGGTCACTGCTGTGTTCCGTTGAACAGGTACAAATTGGTCAACAGGTGACATTAGAAATTTATTGGAAGAATCAGACAGTGAATAAATAAATAAAAAGGAGAGGGTTTCCAAGTTCAAAGAATGAACCTTTTATCTAAAAAATGATGACTAATCCTTGTCGTTCTATCAATAACATGTTCTGTGTTACAGCTTGTGTCCTGTCTCTGAGGACGCGCAGAGGACGACGGGGAGGAAAGCGCCTGAAGGGTAGTGGCTTGTCGTGCTGGGTCATCACTTCATCGGTGCGACACTGCTGGGTGTTCGACGCACCTGAGGATGGATGTTCATGTTCATCTGTGTCACTGTTCTGCTGATGACCACACATCTTCGACGCCAAGACATGTCCTGAAAGGAGGACAGTTGGGCTTTTTGCTACAAGATGAACCAAACTATAAAGACAGGATGGCTTCAAGTGTCCTGTGGGTCGGTCCTGCTGGTAACAAGTGTGGGTAGAGCGTGGGTAGAGCAGAGGTGTCTGACGCGTCTAACGTTCCAATGAATCGACCTTGTGCATCGACCTTTAAGGTGTTCGAGCTGTTCCAGAGGGTGGAGCCGCAAGATCCATCGTGAAGTGACTAGTTTGGGAACATTCTTTATTGTTCTTTGAGTTTTTATTTTGTTTTATTTTACCTGAAGTGATAAAATCTGAAATGATGAAATGTGATTTGTTTTTAAGACTAAATAATGATTAATTTGAGACAGATATGTGCTACAAACAGGAATAGGTTTTATCTGGACAGTAAAATCGTCCTCAGAAAATACTTAGGTTTTTTTTTTTTTTTTTTTCTCTGGGTGAATGTGTTGTACACTCGTGGGAGTTGAGATTGATTGACTAATTGGCAATTTCTGCCTTTTCCTGGTAGTCTCCATTGATTTGGGTCCCTTCTGATGTGCAATGAACAGAATCCGATCCATGGTGCCGAAACTTGTGATTGAGTTTCTATGTCTGACTGTCCATTTGAAAGTGTTAAGGGAAAAGTTTTACAGCGGTTAAAACTGATAAAGTAAGGATATGCAGTATCCCTCCTTTACTTTTTATTAGTACTTTGTTTTGTAGGATGGATCATATAATTAGATTAGTTTGTAACACTGTTTTAGAATGATGATTGAACTTATAGTGTGACTGGTAAATGTCCCATGAGGTGACAGGAAAATTTTTCAAAATTAGTCAGAAAATCATAGGGTGGAATGAATTAAGAGTTTATTAATGTTTTTCTGACTAAATGTTTATCAATTTTTATGTTAAGAGTTAATGTGCTGGTGAAGATTCTCAGTCGTCCAGGACATGATAAATCAAAAAGGCGTTCAATTCAAGATCAACTGGACTTTATTTGTAACAGAAGACGTTTCGCTTCTCATCCGAAAAGCTTTATCAATTCAATGAACCAGACTGTGTGTGCGTGTGGATTTATAACAGGAGTCACGCACCATCATATGTAAATTGCAAGCTGAGGTAACACATACATGTAAATTGACAGATCACACCTTAACAGTAGGGAGTTCCCTTGAAGTCTCTGACAGCAGACACAACAACTGTATGTAAATTGACAAAAAACACCTCACAGCCCAACAACAGAGGTTTCTCAACAAACTTTGCTAGTCTAATTCACAGACAAGACACCTCTGCTCCCATCCGATGTAAAACGTTTGTGAATCAGCCCCAAAACTGAGTTGTAAGTCTTGGAAAGTTGAAATCTCAGACCTCCTCCTCTGTTAAGAGAAGGTTTTTCTCTCTTAACATACAAAGCTTCCTTAACACCCCTCTCAAACCATCTGTGCTCTCGGTCCAAAATTTGCACATTTTCATCCTCAAATGAGTGTCCCTTGTCCGTGAGGTGGAGGTGAACAGCGGAGTTTTGTCCAGAGGTGGTGGCTCTCCTGTGTTGGGACATTCGTCTGTGAAGAGGCTGCTTCGTTTCTCCAATGTAACGGTCTGAGCAGACCTCGCTGCACTGGACTGCATACACCACACCACTCTGTTTGTGTGTGGGGGTTCTGTCCTTAGGGTGGACCAGCCTCTGTCTGAGAGTCCTGCTGGGTTTGAAATGTACTGGGATGTTGTGTTTGTTGAAAATCCTTCTGAAATTCTCTGAGACTCCAGCAACATAAGGAATGACAATGTTTTTCCGTCTGTTAGCATTTTTCTGTTGATTATTGTGTTTAGCAGATTTCCTCGCTGACTTGACAAAAGCCCAGTTGGGATATCCACATGTTTGCAGCGATTTGTTGATGTGTTTCTGTTCCTTTTCCTTCCCTTCTGTCCTTGTGGGGATGTGTTCTGCCCGATGCTGTAAGGTTCTGATGACAGAAAGTTTGTGTTCCAGTGGATGGTGAGAGTCAAACAGAAGATACTGGTCTGTGTGGGTTGGTTTTCTGTAAACTTCAATGTTGAGACTGTCCTCTCCCTCCATATGCACCAAACAGTCCAAAAAAGGCAGCTTGTTATCGTTAGCATCCTCTCTGGTGAACTTGATGTTGTTATCAACCGAGTTAATGTGTCTGGTGAACGCTTCCACCTCCCTGGCTTGGATTTTGACCCAGGTATCATCCACATATCTGAACCAATGGCTTGGAGTTGTCCCCTCATAGGAGTTAAGGGCTCTCTGTTCCACTTCCTCCATGTAGAGGTTTGCAACAATGGGTGACACTGGAG
>JBBPBX010112670.1:0-10560 GCA_038048925.1 Garcialebias charrua
CCAAGTAGTGAGGGTGCCCGCTATGACTATGAACCACAGTGGCTCAGACAAGACCCAGAGTACCTAAAACGATTTCAAAAGGGGGGCGCACGTCCTAGAGATAAGAAAGATGGTCACAAGAGTAAACCATATCACAAAAGGGGGTCCCAACAGGAACTCCCTGGTCAAGGACAAGCCCCTCCTGCCCCTCGAACGGAACAGTCCGAGACAGGCAGAAAATCGCAAAAGTTCAAGAAGAAAGGCCGTAGCCCTCTGTCCCCAGAAGACATGGAGAACATACGTCAGATGTTCGAAGTGTGGGGTAATACAAAAAATGAGAACAAACCTGGTGTGATGTGTAGCACTATCATTGATAGTAACTCTGAGCACACAAATAACATCAATGCCACAATTGATGACAATCACCAAGATACTGATGGTCAGGCTCCTGGCAATCAGGGTAACGACAGTCAACAGAACGTTAAATGTATCCATGACATCGTTGTTACGGAGTCCGAGAACCCCTCGTCTGGAAAAGGGGGGGAAAGCTCACTCACCAATGATAGTGGCTCGCCACAAACTGAACACTCAGACCCATGTGTGTCTGCACTACCAGTACTGATAAATGAAAGTCACACAGTCAGGGGTAGACGTGATAAACGTCGGAGAAAACCTGATAGGTTCCTGTGTAACATTATCAGAAAGGGGCCCGCTAAGAAAGCTTACCTGTCCATCACGTTGGAAGGGGTCCTCACAAAAGAGGCCCTCTTGGATGGTGGGGCAGACATATCCATTATGTCACCCACACTGTTGGAAGAGCTACGGCTAGCTGCTAACGGTGTTGACAGGGAAATACCCCTCAAAGAATGTGCTATAGTCTTGTAGGGATGCACCGATCCACATTTCTCACTTCCGATCCGATACCGATACTTATTAACTCAGTATCTGACCGATACCGATACTTTTCCGATCCGATACTGTTCAGGTATGTGACTCTGTATAATAAAACTTTTGCACCCAAACTATTCATTTTAACATTGTGTAAGATAAACCCAATGAAGACACTTTTAAGCCTTACAATAGGGAACCCACTGACTTTAACAGCACACAGGACAGGAGGCAATTATACCACACACATGTCCTCCTTACTCATGGTGCAGCTGAAAAAACAAAAAAAGCACTAAGCATGATGGGAAAGACAACACAGCACTCCCCTTAACCAATAAGAGAGTGGATTATAGCTGGAAAACAGATTTAGCTGGAAAACTTTTCCAGCTAAATCTGGAAAACTAAAAACAACAGTAGCTCATGGCTCTCTGCTAAAGCTGGAAAACTTCTTTGAAGCTGGATCGGAAAAGTATCGGCAGGTTTGATCCGATATCCGATACTTAAATAATGCTGGTATCGGATACCGATACCGATACTGGATCGGATCTGCCCCATCCCTATAGTCTTGCAGGGCCTCTCGGATACGAGTACAACCCTGACAGCTATAGCCATGGTTCACATGCAGATTGGTGAAACGACATTGTACCACCCGGTACACGTGTCCACCGTTGACTCATTCCCATTTTTGGTTGGCCAAGACTTTATAAACCGCTTTGACGCGATTATAGATTATGGCGATCAAACAATGTGGACCAGAGTGAGCCAACCACTGCCGATCGATATGCCTACACAAGGTGACACTGACTGTTTAACAGCAGGTACCTCAGAAGGCACAAGGGAATACTCAACTGAGAGCACAATCCCGGTAAGTGAACCTTCCAAAATAGGTGAGGCAGAAGAGAGCCCCCTCTGCGAGCTGAAACAGTCGGCGCTCACCGAACACTACCTACCACAGGTAGTCAAAGGTGTTGAGATCCAAGGATCCCACACCGATGATGCTGTTCTATCTCCTTGGACGGAGAAATCAGCGATCAGCCAAGCTGTCTATGGAACCTTGGTTAAGAAACAGTTGGGTCTAGATATGAACAAAAAGGCTTTCCGCTTTTCGTTAGACCCCAACGATAAACAGGTAATGACCGCAATAGGGATCATTGACCTGAAACTAATCTGGAACCAACGAGAACTGGATCACCCGTTCCTCGTGGTCCCGAACTTACCACATGCAACCTACATAGGCTCCGACATTTTGGTAAGATTAGGTGTCCGAGTGGACATCAACAACAATGTACTGTGGTCACTAGACACGGCCACAAAGGACTCTCCTGTGCTGACCACAGAGAACCTTAAGGCTGGACAGACCATTCCAGAGGTCTGTCAGATTGCTAACAGCCATAACACTGCGGTACCACCTCAGGTTATGAACAAGCCAGTGATGTGTCACATCATGAAAGGACAAGCTATTAGCACAAAACAGGCATACTTTCAACCATCTCCTATGTTTTTCAACTTAGGACTGTCCATGGAGGCCACATGCCAAGTGACCCTCGACTGCAGAACCACGACTGTTGCTGTGTGCAACACAAGCACAGAAGAGGTACTGATCCCAAAAAACACACAGCTAGGATGGTTGATCTCTACTGATTTTCATGATTTTGAGCTAAGCATTCCATTTCTGGGAGGACTCCCAGAAAACTTGATCCCAAATCAACACACGGGGCAAGTCTTGTTCACGAAACCAACACAGGCCATAGCTCTTTTCTCCCCCACTGAGTCCGACCAGGACACTGTCCGCAGGTTCGGTTTCAACAAAGGAGACAGTCTATGCCCCCAAACTTACAGTGCACTACCTGTTGACAGGTTTTACGACACTGAAGGGGACTCACTGGAGCTCCCCAAAGAACAAGAACCCCTCTCAGTTGCTTCACAGATTGACCAGGTGGTCGCCCAAGCCGACGCCCTGAAAACTGATGAAGAAAGGGACAAACTTCGCAAAGTTCTTCTAAAATATGAGAAATCATTCTCGACTGACTCGATGGATTGTGGGTTGACCACGCTCCACACAGTGAGCATCCCAACCCCGCCTAATGCTCCCCCTGCATTTGTCAGACAGTACAAGATTCCTCTGGCAGCACATCAACCTATCAGAGAAATCATTAATGACCTGTTAGAAAAAGGTATCATCCGATACTGTAACAGCACTTACTCTGCGCCTTTATGGCCGGTGTTAAAACCTAATGGTAAGTGGAGACTCACTATAGACTACCGAAAGCTAAACAAACAAGTTCCCTTATCCAGATGGCCTATGACGCAACTCCAACAGGAACTGCCCAAGGTCACCAATGGTAAGTACTTCTCGACTCTCGACGTCGCCTCTGGTTTTTGGACCATCCCTGTGCGCGCCGAGGACCAGTACAAACTAGCTTTCACTTTTGGTGGCCGTCAGTACACCTTTAACAGGTGTCCCTTTGGCTACGCTAACTCACCTGCAGAGTTCAACATCTTCTTGAACAAAGCATGTCCAGACGCCCACGAGCGTGGAACACTGATCTACGTGGACGATGTCCTTTTGAGGCAGCCAACACTGGACTCACATTTGGCTGAGATCGACCACGTTCTGAATCAGCTGACAACTGCTGGTGCTAAAATATCACTGTCAAAATGCCAATGGTGCAGAACCAAAGTGGACTACGTTGGCCTACTTGTAGGTCCTGACGGAGTACAACCACAGCTGACTCGCACCCAAGGCCTCGACAATCTCAAAGTCCCCACCAATCTCAAAGAACTACAAAGTTTTCTGGGCGTGTGTAACTACTCGAACCAATTCATCGAAAACTATGCGGACCTTGCGAAACCACTGACTGAACTCCTTAAAAAAGACGTACCATTTGTTTGGACTGACAAACAGCAACAGGCAATGGACGCTCTTATAAACAGGATCAAGTCAGCCCCTTGTTTAGTCTACCCAGACTACAACAAAGAGTTTTACTTGGAAGTGGGCTTCTCAGCTCATTGCATAAGTGCAGGTCTGTACCAGATACACGACAGAGACAAACGTGTAGTAGCCTACGCCAGCAAAACGATGGCAGGCCCCGAGTTGAGATTCTCAGACTGTGAGAAAGCTTTACTGACCACAGTGTGGGCAGTTAAACATTTCTCCAGCTACATTGGTGGACAGAAAATCATTGTGGAAACACAACACCAGCCAGTGACCTTCCTTAACAGTGAACGCATCAGAGATGGTGTGGTGACAAACTCACGTGTTGCAACGTGGCTCATGGCACTTCAAAGTTTTAACCTAGACATCCGTTATGGTCAGAACAAGAAGTCTCATCTGGGGACGGACTTGGCAATCTGCCAGAAGTGTACACAAGATGTACCAGCCACCCAGCCGCCGGTTGAGGTAAAAACCCCAGTAACTGAAGACCCGAATCACCACTTCTTTGATGACAATATCTGCAAAGATATGACAACATTGTACGTGGATGGATCTTCATTCCTCCGCGACAAAATCTGCAGAGCAGGTGTTGGAGGGGTCCTCCTCCAAGACCAAGAGCAGATAACTTTCAGCTACAAATTAGGATCTCAGACTTCTCAGTACGCTGAGATTGCAGGAATCCTAATAGCTCTCCAGATGGTAGTAGAACGCTCCATCAAGACGCTAGTCATCTGCACTGACTCTAACTATGCTCGTTTGAGTTTCGCTTGTCACCTCGCTGTGTGGAAACAGAACGGTTTCCTAACAAGCGACAGAAAAGTGGTCAAACACAAAGAGCTTTTCATAGCGTGTGATCACTTGGTGACATCACACGACTTACAGATCTACTGGAAGAAAGTTCCAGGGCATTCTAGAGTCCCAGGCGATGACAAGCACTACAATGACATTGCAGACTCCTTAGCCAAAGAAGGAGCCGACGAAGGTCCTCTATGGTCCTTCGACCCCTCCTGGTTAATCGAGACTCTGCAAACACAACCTTCAGTCAGAGTTATGGCAGTCACACGTGCACAGGCCGCAACCAGACCTGCTGACAACGCAGTCTCTGTACGACCCGCACTGACTGACCCAGACATCATCCAACTACAAAAGTCGGATCCTGCTATCAACTCCATGATACTGTACCTGACTGATCCGAACAAAAATAGTCCGTCTAAAGACGACCTGGATTCCGATCCAGACCTTAAGGTCCTCTATCAGCTGCGCAAACAGCTAAAACTAATCAAGGGCATCTTAACTTTCGCTCATGGACCAACGTCCTCACCTGTGTTCGTGGTTCCCCATGACCAAAGGGGGGTAATGTTAGTCCATGCCCATGATCTCCCGTCCGCAGGACACAAAGGAGATAAAGCCACGCTGACGGCATTAAAACAAATTGCCTATTGGCCTGGAATGAAAAAGGATGTCAAGGACTACATTGAAGGGTGCGTGGTCTGTGGCCAGTTTCAGCCAACCAGACCACTTCACAGAGCACCACTGCAAAGCAGAGGCATTGCATTCCCATGGTCTGACCTCCAGATCGACTGGGTTGGACCACTCACTAAGAGCTCTAGAGGAAATAAATATTTTCTCACGGTAACTTGTGCATTTACCAAATGGGTAGAATGCCTACCAGCTCCCAACGACACAGCACAAACCACTGCTATGTTGTTAATGAATCATATATTTTCAAGGTTTGGACTTCCCCTTCGGGTGAACTCAGACCAAGGTACACACTTCACAGGTGAAGTGATGAAAGAACTATGGAAGACGCTAGGCGTCAAGGCTAACTTTCATGTCGGCTACCACCCACAGGCTTCAGGCCAAGTAGAGAGAGCAAACAGAACTGTGGTGAGTATTTTGAAGAAATACGTGGCTGCAAACCACAAGGACTGGGATGTGAAACTCCCTCTGGTCCTCATGGCCATAAGAGCCACTCCACACACATCAACTGGCATCTCTCCCTTCGAGATGATGACCGGTCGACAAATGACTCTCCCTCTACACCTGTTGTACCAACCAGGCGACGCCGCCATGGCGACAGCCTACACTACACAACAATACATGAAAGATTTGAATGTACACCTCAGAAACACTTTTGCTTTCGCCCAGAAAAACCTGGAAAAATCCGCTGAAGGACGCAAGGCGTACTACGACCAGAAGGCCTCTCACAATGAACTCCAAGTGGGAGACAGAGTCTGGTACTATACGTTCGCCCCAGCAACCGGGAAAGGAGAGTCCGGGACCGGAACTCTCGCCCGCAAACTAATGCCCAGGTGGACTGGACCTCATCTGATAACAGACAAAGTGTCCTCAGTCGTCTACGAAATCAAAATCAGCAAAGGCCGCAAAGAGCCAATTGCTAAATGGGTACATCGAAATCAGATCAAACCTTACAAGGCGTTCAATGACTCCACAAAAGACAAAGATCTCACAAACACACCGACTTCATGGGATAATAAGGTCGTCCAAGCAGAAGTTAATAAATAAATTAAATCGTTCTAAACTTATTCAGTTGTTAAAAGAAACAACTAAAACCGGGATTTAGAGGCACTAAGTCTTAAAGCTCACGAAAGTTTGAACACTAACAAACGTTTAAATCAACAGGATCTAACATGCCATTTGTTATTAAAAAGCTAAGACCCATCTTTTTGTGTCTCCCTAGGATCACGATGAAACTACTCCTAGTAATCGTCATCCTCTTGGGAACCATCCAAGAAGGAAAGTCCGAGGTTGTGACCCTTGGACCCACCTCGGGCATCAGTCTTAGGGACCAACCCGGACTGCTCATCACAGATTGTCAGTTGTACACTCGAAAGGTCTTCGTCCGCTTCGACCCCCAAACGGTGGTCAAACAGCACATCAAAATCAAAGACGAATGGACTAACGAAACATGGTACACTTTATCAATCCAGAATGCAAGAGGACAAACCCGACACATGTTAAAGCAGCTACGTAAGTTCACCCTCACACAACAGGAGCTGAGTGGAACGCGTAGACGAAAGAAAAGTATCCTTAGTGGACTTCTCAACGTTGCCTCCGCCATCGGATCTCTTTTCGGCGTAGGTCTGTCTACAATCAACAGTGTCAGTATAACGTCCTTAAAACAACACGTTAGTGACATACAAAAGGAATTCCCATGGATCAGAACACAAATGGATCGGCAACAAACACAGTTAACTCACGTGACCGAAACGGTTCAGAAGACTGTCTTAGTGTTGAACACTCACACCAAAGAAATCAAGGTTGTTGCACAAATGGTTGATAAGCTAAAACGTAAGGTAGAAGGGGACTACGTCATCGCACACGCGATGGATAGTATCCTCGCTGACATGCTTAGAGATATCAGCTCGTCGGTTGATGCGCTAGTTACTGGCAGAATCCCACCCTATCTAGTCTCTCTAGACATGGTAACAGACATCCTTAACACCGCTACAAACGAAAAAGTAAGATCAATCCAGGCTCAACTGGCTTACACTCTCGGTAGCGCGATCCCGATTTACGTCGATCATAGAGAGTGCGAATTCGGGTTCATTATCAATCTACCTATCATTTCTATGAACAACATTTACAGACTCAAAGATGTCATTAATGTTGGAAATTGGCACGATGAAAATCACATAAAAATCCATACTCCAAAAGTGGTTGCTTATCACGAAAGCGACCCCACAACCTATTTAGCTCCGAACCTCCAGATGTGTACTCTCACTCATGAGATACACTATCTGTGTACAAGTAGACCTTTTATGTGGAATCATGCCGCAGGTATTTGCGGAGTCACCCCAGTTTTAAAGAACTCAAAGTGCTCAACGACCATAACCCCGCGTCACCTGGTCACTGCTGCCCAAGCAGAAAGAATTGGGTCGCGTTGGTTGGTCAACACTCCCGACAGAACTGCGGTTATGGTCTATGATCGCCCCGGGGCCATTAGACACTTGGATCTACCGGATAAAACAATGTGGATTAGTGTCCCAAAGGGAAAAACTATACACATTGGTGATCTGACGCTTTATTATCTCGATCCTGAACGGTGGGAAACGACTCTGGAATACCCGGAGTACCTCACAAACATGAGCCTAGAGATAGACCCCGGTACCGTGAAGCAAATCCTATTCGAAGGAACTAAAATCGTCGAAGTAGAACAAATAAACCAGGTTCTAAAGACCCTCAAATCTGAAACCAGAACTCCGTTTCCACCCATCACTTACTCATGGTCCAGCGCTGACACGCTAATCATAGTCGTGATAATCATACTTTCCCTGGTAGTAAGCGGTTTAGCCGGTATAGTTGTGATCCTATTCCGCCGCGTCCAATCGCTTCAAGACCAACTAGACGATTATAAAAAGGTTCGCACACCACAAGCGAAATTCTTGAAAAAGAAACCCAGAAAGGGTAGCATGTTGGAATCTGACGACAAGAGTGTGTCGAAGCAGTGAAACGTTGTTTCCTTGTTGTTTAGTCATTACTGTTGTCATTAGTTGAGATACTGTTTGGTTCTGAACACTCCCAGCCAAAAAGGTTTTGTATTAACATTGGTTAATGAATGATATGGATTTAACTATGCCAACATGCAGTTCGTTTTGTTAAATCTCAATCGTCGAAGAGTCAATGTAGTTTAAAGCTACTCAAGGTACCATAAACTACATTGACCTCACAATTTCTAAATTGAACCGATTCGATCGTTTCTATTCTAGATTGTCTATTCATTTTGATGAGTCTCGCCATAGACTTCAAGATTTATTAGGAATACCAAATCCTACGTCGTGCGTCTAAAAGACAACAGACATTTAGATCAAACTATATTACATTTTATTTTAGTTCAACCTAAACTAAGTAATGAATGGAGGAATAGTTTGGAATTAGAGGCCTTCGTTACAGAAGCCCTCCAAAATTTTATAGGTACAAATCCCTATATCTAATTTTACAGAATTGATCCACCCCTTAATTGGTAATTGTAGCTGATCTAAACCATGATAGCTTACATACCAGGTGCATATAGGTAAGGCTTAATGTAAAATCCCAATCATAAGCCCACCTTAAAAAACCACATAATTGCATGACACATAGAACCAGAGTGGCACTGACTGGAAACCAACCAGCCAACAACCTTCGATGTGGGGACCTGCAGCTCCAACGCTTGGTCTTCAACCTTCATCCAAGGGTCGCCTCCTCTGCGTCAATCGAGGGATCCCCTCTACATGTTGATTATGAAAACAATTGTTGTTGATCAATCAACAAAACTAATCGTTGTGGAATTACTGCTATGGAATTACCGCTGTGGATTATAATGCCTCCTACCCACTGCACAACTCGAAACGCGCCTGCCGCCCCCTTTTGGCCGCTGGTCACGGTCCCACTGGCCACTGAACACCGTCTGATGACGTACACTAGGGGGTAGCAGAGGGAGGGGTCTCTGGCTTGTTTTCCGGGTTCAGTTGTTGTTTTAACTGCACCTCCGACGGTCTTCGATGAGATTAAAACTTTTTTTTATGTTTGGGGTGATCTACACTGGAGAGGACAGCAGCCTGTCAGCAGCAACTGTAAAAATGCCACGTTTCTTACCGGAGTTTGGGTCCAATTCCTGGAGGCTCGATCCGGTGAGTTTAAAAAGTCCGAAAAAAGTCCCGTTGTGGTTGTGTAATCAGATAGCGAGGCTCTCCCGACTGTTTGCCGGATGCGTCGAGCCGCCAGAGATCAACATTTGGGACGTCTGCGGCTCGACGGCGACGCGCGCGTGCGTGTACAGGCTGCCCCCGCGCCGCTTCAATCACTTGAATCGCGCCGCTTCCTTGTTCGCCGTGACTCCACGCGTCTCCTCCATAGACTTTGAATGTAAACCGGTGTTATCCGGCCGCTTCGGCCGCTCGGCAAAGGGGGCAGTGGGTACTAGGCATAAGACTTTGTTTTCCAAAGGATCACAGACTTTGTTTTCCAAGAGTTAACAGACTCAGTTTTCCAAAGGATTAAAAGCTTTTCGCAATGGGATTACCTCCGAACAGTATGGAATTTCCAAAACTTTATGGGATTATAATTTTTGATTTTTCTTTTCCACTTGCTGGATTACTTCAAGATCAAAGACAGTTCAAGGTTTCCTTTCGTGTTGGACCCCATCCCCAAGGACTGGCGATGGCTTCCAAAAGGGGGGAGATGTAGTGGACCTACCCAGGGTCAAACTAAGGCTTTTGAACTGTTCCAGAGATGACCTTTACTGACCTCTCAGTAAAGCAAGACATTTACTACAAGATCATTCATTTAGCTGTAATCTGATAAATATAGTCACCAAAAGAGACTATTTCTACCTTTGATTTTATTCTAATGTGATCAAAAGAATAACTTTTGTCATTTTCATGATGTGTGCTTTTAAGCTGTGTTATTCTGTAAGAGTTAAACTGTGTTCACTGCTGTGTTAAAGTTGAAATCTCGGGTCACATAGACCAGACGGTTTTGTTTAGAAAGTCAGAAGACAGTAATCCGTTGTTTCTCAAGAAAAGGGCTCCAGCTGCTCTGTCTTTTCCTAAACAAATCTCCCTCTGCTCGGGCTGTAACCTTGGGTCATGATAACGACAAGTTTCTCTCCTCTCTAATTCTCTTTTAAGTTCTAACTTTGCGGAAACGCTTCAGTTTGCTGGGAGCTTCGAAAGAGATGTGAACTTTCCCAAAGAGCTGGGTACGTTTGGTCAAGAGCTAACGACCTTCGTCTTCAGCTAAGGACTGATAACAGG
>JBBPBX010112671.1:0-10560 GCA_038048925.1 Garcialebias charrua
ACCAAATATCCAATTAAAATTTGTTAAAAACAGAGTCGTTAGAACCTTAAGGGAATGTAAATGTTTGTAAAACCTTCATTTAGAACTAGTCTGAAGAAGCTGAGTTGTAATTCAAGGGACAGGATTGTGGAGTTGACTTGATATCACCATAAACATTTCTAAAATAATGTATACGTTTTAAAAGATGATTAAGTTAAAGTTGTTGGGAAGGTATAGTGCCAGATGAAGGATGCCTGATGTTTTTTGTTTTCAATTTGTAGATTGTTCAGGCATAGGTTGTTGTTTGTTTGAAGTTATTTTTTTTAAATAAGGGGCAAATATAAGATTTTTTTCTTCTTTTTGCACCCTTTTCATTCAGTGGTTTTTTCTTTTTGTTTTGCTTATTTTAAACGAATAAATAAATGAATAAAAAAAATGTTGATGCTCAACTCTAACCATAACCTAACCCCATTTCACAAATTCTAACAAGTATCCCATGAATGTTGTTCTGTCTCATTACATCTGGTTTCCATACTGCTACTATTCAACTGCATTCGACACTGTTGATCACAGCATCCTATCATGACTAGAACGCTAGGTTGGGATTACGGGTGTGGTGCTAGAATGTTTTCATTCATATCTGAGTGACAGGAGTTTTTGTGGTAATTTTGGAAATAATTTATCTGCTTCTGTCCCTCTTTTCTGTGGGGTCCCGCAAGGCTCCATTCTTGGGCACCTTCTGTTCTCATTGTATCTGCTCCTCTTGGGGTCTATCATGAGGAAACTTGGTATTTCGTTTAATTGTTATGCCGATGATTCTCAGATCTATCTGCCCTTAAAACCTAAGAGTTTCTGCTTCATTCATCCTTTGCTAAAATGTCTTGATGACATCAAGACTTGGATGGCTTCAAACTTCTTGAGTTTTAATGATCAGAAAACTGAGGTCGTTGTGTTTAACCCAAGCTCTGCCACTGTTATTGATCCTGTAAATCTGGACTCCCTTCAGCCACATCTAAAGCAGTTGGTAACAAATCTCGGGGTAGTGTTAGTCACGGACTTTACGTTTAATAAACAGATCAACTCTGTTCTACAAAAAGCTTCTTTCAGCTAAAGCAAATAGCAAAGCTTTAATCCGTTCTGTCCAGATCTGACCTTGAAAATTTAGCCCATGCATTCATTACAACCCAGCTGGACTACTGTAACTCACTTTATGTTGGGGTTAGTCAGGCTTCGCTTTCATGTCTCCAGCTCGTACAAAATGGTGCCACCCAGCTTTCAGCAGGAACTTGCACGTTTGAGCACCTTTCACCAGTTCTGTCCTCCCTTCACTGGCTTCCTGTGCGTGGCAGAATCAGATTTTAAATTCCCCTGCTGACATTCAAGTGCATTAATGGCCTTGCACCCTCATACCTCTCCAACCTTCTGTACACTTCTTTTTGTTTTATTCCTATTTAACACACGGTCATCAGATCTGATTTAGTTTTTCATTGTTTCTGACTGAGTTGATGTTTTTTTTATTTATTATTCCTTGACTTTTGACACAGGGTGATCTGATTTGGTATTTCATTGTTTCTAATTACGTTTTGTGTTTTATATTTTTATTTCATGTGCTGTAAATATATCTTGTTACTTTTTTATGCAATGCTGGGATTATTATTTATTATTTTTTAATTTTTTTTGTTTAGCACTTTGGTAACAGTTTCTGTTTTAAATGTGCTATCTCGGTTGGTCTTCAGCTACAAATACTTGGGTGTACACTTGAATGATAACCTCAGCTGGAGCAACAACACCACCAGCCTCATCAAGAAAGGTCATCAGAGACTCTACTTCCTCAGACGGCTGAGACGAGCTGGTCTGAGCAGCCCAGTCCTCACCTCCTTCTACAGGTGTGCAGTGGAGAGCATCCTGTGCTCCAGCATCAATGTGTGGCATGGAGGCTGCACAGCTGCAGAGAGGAAAGCTCTACAGAGAGTGGTGAAGGCTGCACAGAAGTCTGTTGGAGTCAGTCTCCCCACCATCACAGACATTTACACCTCCAGATGCAGGAAAAGAGCCACCTGCATCATGAAAGACCTCACTCACCCAGCACACTCACTCTTTGCCCCACTCCCCTCAGGACGGAGGTTGAGGAGCATCAAATGTAGAACCACTAGACTGAGGAACAGCTTCTACCCTGAGGCTGTTAGACTCATGAATAAATAAATAATAAGAATAAACACTGCAAAATATCACATCATGCTGATGCTGATCTGTTTTCTTGTTGCTGTGTTCATCTGTGACCATCTGCTCATACAGACTCATGTTCGTGCTGCTGTTTATAATGATGTTTTTTTTTCCACTACATTAGGGCTTAGTGTATTACTAGTTGATGTTTCTCTTAGTTAATTCTAGATGTTATTACTGTTTTTCTCTTGCATTTGTTGTTGGATGTAACTGGGACCCCGTGTACATAATCTCGTTTTCATCACATGTACCACATGCGGTGCAAATGACAATAAAACTCTCTGACTCTGACTCTGACTCTCTATATAAATAAATCTGACGTGACTTGACAAATTTTTTCATTCAACCTTTATTTAGGCAGGTTAATGGTAAATGGTAAATGGAGCTTACTTATTTAGCACCCTCCAGCCCCAAAGCGCTTTACAGCACCAGCCATCCACCCATTCATACACACATTCGTACACCGGTAGCTAGGGATGGGAATTGATAAGAAATTATCAATATCAATTCCTTTATCGATGTCATTTATCGATTCAATTCCTTATCAATTCTGTTATCAATTCTCATTTGGGTAATAAAATATAGTAAACCATTTGTGTTCATAAAGAATTTAATGATCTTTCACCAAAACCAAAAATATATGTAGTATTCCTATTTGATGAAGTTTTATTGTTTATTAGGAATTTCCTAATAAACAATAAAACTTAATCAAAACAAACTAGCAATTTTTGTTCAGAAAAATTAACATATCTGCTTTCTCAGGAAGGATACGGGATCTTTCAGGACTAATCGTATCCCCAGCTGTGGAGAACACCCTCTCAGATGGGGTGGAGGATGCTTGTACACAGAGATACTTCTCAGCAAAAGATGATAATAGGGGCAGTGTGTCCTTCTTCATCCACCACCAGAGGGTTGGGCTGTCCTTTGTTGGAATTGGTGATAGGCTTCTGTACAGTTGTATTTCACGATCCAGTCTCTGAGCTACGGAGATGGGGGGCTGTTGCTGCTGCATTGCCATAATGGTACGTCCACACCAAACGGCTTTTCAACTGCAGGAGCGTCCAGTTTACATGCAAAGTCAATGGGGGACGCGCCTCCAGGCGCGTCTTGGCGTCGGGCGTCACGTCACGTGCGTGTTGAGCGTTTTGGAAGTGGCATTTGAGCGTTTTCCGTGCACGTGAACACGCGTCAGCCTCCAAAGCACGCCTTGATTTTGTTGAAGATTTTGCCGTTCAAACTCGTGAACGCGTGTGTCAACCATCAGGGAGAGTCGGGGGGAGGAGAGAGGGGGAGAGTCCCCATGTGACGCGGAAACGAGGGGACGGGTATTGCGCAACTATGTGACGTATTGTTTGTGGGACACAGAAATAACCCGCAAAGTCCTGTTTAAGTATGGAGAAGAAATAAAAAGGACCTTGCCTAGCGGAGTGCCAGTGAGGAAGTCGAGATATCGGGTAATGTCGGGTACCCACCAGACTTGTCAGAACGCTCCTGCCGCCCCCTTTTGGCCGCTTGTCACGTTCCCACATGTTTTCAGACACTGAAGACGCCACTGATGACACGCCCTGGGAGGAGGCAGAGGAGGGGGGGTCTGGCCCTGGTTTTCTACGAGCCGAACTGCAGCTCCAAAAGGCTTTGTTGAGATTAAAACGGTTTTTTTTTTTATGTTTGGGGTGATCACGTTCAAGCAGACAGCAGCAACTGTTTAAAATGCCAAGTTTCTTAACCGGAGGCTGGTTTCTTCATGGAGGCTCGATGGGGTAAGTTTAAAAAGTCCAGAAAAAGTCCAGTTTTCGTTGCGTTATCACATAGAGTCTCTCCCGACTGGTTGCTGCAACGAGTCGAGTGTCGAAAGTTCAAATATTTGACCCTTGGCGGCTCAACGCATAGGTTGCTTCGGACGCGCGCGTGCGTGGAAAGGAACTGCCGCGTGCCGTTGCGCCGCTTCAAACACTCATGCCTCGACGCGTCTCCACATAGACTTTCAATGTAAACCGGCCGCTTCCGCCGCCCGACACGGGTCCAGTGGGTAACCGGCATAAGTTTTGAATTGTGAACTTTTCACGTTTAGCAAGTTAAGCTCTGCTAGCTCCCCTCCCCCCGCCGCCATGCCGCCGCCGCTTCTCGTTCTGGTCTGGACACCACTGGGTCCAGTGCGTCCACGTGACGAGCTTTTTTGCCGTTGAAAAGCCGTTCGGTGTGGACGTACCATAAGTTTTCTGTCCTCTTCTTCAAAGATTTCTTCAAGTGCTGTCTTTCTTTGTTTCTTTACAGGAGGCGTCTGAAATTGACATAACGGCAACTTGTAATTCACAAGTTGCAATTTATCATCTTTCATTACAAAAAACAAAACTTACATAGTTATCTTCATCATCTTCTGCCTCACTCTGTGTCTCTCCCATCTCTGCCAGCTTCAGAAAAAAATCACCATAAACATACACCAAAAGAAATACACCAGATTTAGTGTGTAATTCAAATACCTCTGCTGTTGTTGCTGCGGCTGCCTGAGTGTTTTCTGCCACAGCAGCTGCCCTGATCCTGTCCCAGATGTTATTCTCATCATCAATCAACATGGATTTAAATCTGGGGTCGATAACAGTCGCTTCTTCAAGGAACGCTTGGATACAGTCATCCTGAAATTTAAAATGGAGGAAAACAAAATTTAGGGAAAAGGAAGATAGTTTACTAAGTTTGGTGTAAATTATTACTAGTCATTATTTAACAAATTTACTTTGTAACGTTTGGAAAGATCATTCCAGATGTTTTCTTTAATACTCCTGCTGAAAGCAGAGTCATCTGCCTGCACGGTGTAATGTTTTTCCAGCTTCTGGAGGATGGGAAGTATCTGGCCACAGGTCGGAGTTTTGTCACTACTCACAGCGAGTGTGGATGCGTAATGCAATCGCATCAGCTGCACAAACTCCTCTGCTTTCCGGAGGTCTTCATTGCCAATTCTGGCCAATCTGCAATATGAACAAAACAAACATTTATTAATTGCTTTATTTATTCTAATTTTGTCTTTTCCCCACCAAGCATTGCATACTTGTCATTTTCCATGGGCTTTCTTAGCCGTGGGTCTACAGCTGCAGCTTGGATCGCAGGAAACTGTTCACAGAACCTCTCAATCATAAAAAACAGAGAGTTCCATCTTGTCCTCACATCCAATACCAGCATGTGCTGGGGCAACTCTGAAAGGCACACACATGAGGATTAGTTTAAATTACATTTTAGCTGACTTTGATAAAAATATTTAAAATGCATTCTTACTGAGGAGTTGTTGCTTCTCTTTGAGGACCACTTTTGCCATGTGAGACCTCTTCATCCACACGACCACCGAACGAATTCTTGCTGCCCAGTTGGAAACTGAACTGCTGTTGTACAGCTTCTGAGCTCCTAGGTTTAGAGTGTGTGCGAAACATGGAAACTTTATTATGTCCAGCTTTTTCACAGCAACATCCATGTTTGCTGCATTATCCACGGTGGCTGCCACAACTTTCTCTTTGACTCCAAACTCCTCCAGGATCCCATCAATCTCCTGTGCAACAGCTGCTCCTGTCTGTGATTCATACACAGCTTTTGTTTTGAGGACTTTTTCCTTAGTTTTACCTTCCATGACATAGTGCAGGGTTACAGTTAGGTAATGATCTTGTGTAAAACTTGTCCAACCATCCGCTGTGATGGCTGCCTTTCTGATATATTTTAGTTCAGATATCAGATTACTCTTTTCGACCTCATACCAAGCAGGGATGAGATGGTTTGTTAAACCTTCTCTGCTTGGTGGACGATATTTTGGGTTAAGAGTCTTAGTCATCTCCCTAAAAAAAAAGAAGAAGAATAGAAACAGAAACAGAACTGAACTTGTTAAACTGACAACTTACAATTTGATATTTATCATTTAAATATTTTCTTACCGAAATTCACATGCTTCCACTGTTGTAAAAGGGTGCAAACCTTTTACCACAAATCTGGTAACAGATCGATGACATTCGTTTGTTCTTGCCTCATTCATTTTATTTCTCCCTGCTTCCATGAAAGGAGAAGCTAACGTTGGTGTGCTACTAGCACCACTGGTGCTAACACTACTAGCCTCTGACCCAGCCAGACTCCGGCAATCCTCGTCAACTAAATGTTATTACAGGAGAGGGAGATTATTTATAAAATACAGTGGAAGCAGTATAGCTAAAAGGTAACAAGTGAAAGAATTTGACGTTACCTGCTGTAACATTTACAACGGAGGTGGACGCTTTCTCTCCACTTCCTTCTCCTCCAAGCAGCATGTTAAAAACGGTACATTTCTTCAAAATCACTGCATGCTGAGTGGCCAAATGTTTCTGCATGTTTGACGTATTTCCTCCCTTTATCGTAATGGACGCGTTGCATGCGTTACAAGTAGCCCTGGTCTCGTCCTTTTTCGTGAAATGAAGCCAAATGCTTGAGCGCTTCCTCCGCGATGCCATTTTGAACACCACATGTGAACACCACCACCCGGACGCGGCGCATGTCTGTGATGTCAGCGCTTAAATACGTCACCACCATGAGTCTGCAGAACCGATAAGCTGAATCGTTAAGACATGCAACCTACAATTCCATGGAATTGGACTATTAAGAACCGGTTCTCCATTTATCCACAGAGCCTGTTCGTGCTCGTTCAGTCTCCTTCGTAACTAGTTAACAACTAGTTATGGAGTGTACCCACAGGGGCCTGTTCACGTGAAACCAGACCTATTTTGGTGCCTGCCTCACTGAGGTACAAAGGTCCAGTTCTTTAGGGTCCAGTTATGACATCAGCACAGTGTGGTCACTGATTGGTCAGGGGGCGTATTCCTAGGTCGGAGGGCGGAGATTCAGTCTTCTCCAGTAGGTGGCGGTACCGTGGTCAAACGCGGAGGTTCAGGCTTTTCTGTATTTGCTGGCCGATGAAAATATTCAGAGGGAGCTGGATGGAGTGACGTGCAATGAAAAGATTTTTCAAGAGGTGTCTGCGCAGGTGAGTGTTTTCTAACTTTAAGCATATTTCCAGTGAGTCATGCAACTGTTTCTTAGCTTTTTTGGACTGCGGAAAGACCGTTTCAGAGACTGACTTCAGGCAACAGCCGAGAGGCTTTTAGGAAAAAAAAAAAAAAAAGATGGCGGAACGGCTCGTTTCTCTGAAATTTAACAAGAAAAGCACCTAAACAATTATTTGTTAGCTCAAAATTGTAGCAGAGGTGTGTCTCAGTCTAACGTTTTCTTAATAAATGTACTTTAATGGTCTAATCAGCTTTATTTAAACTAGTTTCGCGCTTGGTGCTCCGTGAACGCAGGGACAGAACCAGGAAGTAGGAGCGCAGCTCTTTCTCTGAAATTTAACAAGAAAAGCACCTAAACAATTATTTGTTAGCTCGAAATTGTAGCAGAGGTGTGTCTGAGTCTATCATTTGCTTAATAAATGCACTTTAATGGTCAAATTTGCCGAGTTGGCAGCTGTTTTCAAGGTTCGAAGCAGAGCAGAATGTGGTGTATGGCAGGCCGTTTGAGTCATTAATAGCGAATGAAGATTCTCAGTCATCCAGGACATGGTAAATTCTAAAAAGTGCAAGGAAGGAAAAAAAAGTCTAAAGTATAGTATAATAAATAAAGTCCAGTTGTTTTTGTCTTGAACTTTTATGAATTTATCATTATAGCCACGTTTTCACATTATGTGATACAATCGCCAACCTCATGCCATACTTGTTACTTCTGTTTTTGTTTTTGGTTTGTTTTGGTTCAGTCAGAATAAATGGAAATGGTCATATCTCGATTCTCAGTCCAAAAATTGTTTATAAATATGGGAAAAAATCCATAAATTTGTCACTTAGGCCTATAGGCCTGTATTAATGTGTAATGTGATTTATTTCAGGTTAATCAGTCAGTTCCTGTATAAAGATCCTCTAGCCGTGGGTGTCCTTGGAGAAGGATGGGACAAGTCACTGCACTGTAAAGCAAGTATGTCATGACACAAACACTCCAAACTTTGAAAATTACAGATAAAAGCAAAGAATAATGATGTTTAGAGGAGATTATAACAATAATTTTGTGTTGTTTGTCAGATGGGGCAGTGAAAACAGCCAGCCAGACATATGAAGCCATCGCTGAACTGCTACATCAAGATCTGATCTTGTGACTCCAGACTACACATCAACTGCAGCCGAACAGACCTCAGAGCTTCTCTCTTCACATTTTATACATAGCTGCAGATTTAGTCCTTTGTTTTTCTGTTTCTACAAATAACACCAGTCTTTCATTTTTTTTAAATGTTTCAATTTTATTGACGTGTAACATTTACAGTATTTAAATAAAGTTGCTTTGATATTTTGATTGGAATTGATTCATTACATATTGTTAAGTTTATATTACAAATGTTTTAGAGTTTGGAATACACTTGTTGATCAACTGGGACAATGGAGCGGCGCAGATTTTTTAAGATACATTGTTATGTATCCTGAGGAAGCTGACCATGCTGACACCTACAGGTTTTTGTGTTTGTTGACTGCAGTCTTGTTTTTGTTAGTTAATCAGTCTGATTATGATCAGGCTTGTGTGTTCAGTCAGGAGCACCTAAGTGACACGCCTATATAAACCACAAGGTGAGGATACTCGAATGCGGAGTGTTGTGAGCTCAGAGTTTGGTTGCTTTGTGCTGAGCTGTTTGGGTACTGTTTGGGTACTGTGGGGTGTTCTTCGCCCACCCCTGTCTTGAGGTTTGGTGATCTTCTGTTTAGAAGATTGTTGGTGAGTAGAAATGTTTGCTCATTTTTGCTCTTTGACTGAGGCACTTAGGAGGAGTTGCTTTTTGGTTTGTCTTTGAATGTGCTTGAGTGCACTTAGCAGCTAAAAGGTGCTTTAGTGACGTTTAGGTCCTGCTCAGGAGAGGGACGCTGACCTGTGTGGTTTGGTTAGCTTGGTTTAACCAGGAGGTTGTGTGGCTGGTGGTGGACCAGCTGTTTGGAGACTTTTTGTTTGCCTAAAGACAGAGTGAGATCGGTAGTCCTGTTATATCGTTTTTCTTTTTACTCCTAGAGTCCCCTTTGGTTAGGTAGTCCGTCATCAGACAGGCTTCGACGGCCCTGTTTTTATGGGTTGGCCCTGCGCTGATGACGTTATGATATTTTTGGCTGACTCACTCTGTCCACCATTCGTTTGAACTTTTGTCTGTTTTTTGCTTTTTCCTTGACCTTGTGCCAGAAGACGGTGCACTCCGCACCTGGAGGGAGGAGTGCAGGGGTCCATCTTACCCTGTCGGGCAGTTTTCAATAAAGCTTTTTAATTTACCTTATTCCTTCTTGTGTCCTTTGTCCATTTAATGTGTTCGGCCTGAGCCAGCCGTAACATATTTTGGGGGGCTCGTCCGGGATATTGAATCCTTTTTGAGTCCTTGTCTGGATATTGAATCCGTTTTGAGTCCTTGTCTGGATATTGAATCCTTTTTGAGTCCTTTTCTGGATTTTTGAATCCTTTTTGAATCCTTGTCTGGATTTTTGAGACATTGTCTGGATTTTTGAGTCATTGTTGGGTTGTTGTGATCCTTGTTTGGGATAATTAATTAACACTAGCAATCCCAGGGGAAAAAAAAAAACACAAGAACTGCCATGAGTTTGTCAAAATGACAATTCTTCCATTAGGTGTCTTGAGCCTGGGGGTAGAGTTCTTTGTTTGTGGGTAAACATCCCCTCCTGAGAATCTTCTCCCAGCATATCTTCTCCAGTAGGTCAAAACAAAGGATCCCCCTCACACAGAGAACATTCTTCATTTACATACACCCCCCACAAATTACCTCCACATTCCAACAGCATTTTGCTACTACAGAGAGAGAGTTGCTTTCACCAGAGACTTATTGCTCTGTAGGTGGGGGGGGGGGGTATGTCCATTGTTTGAGACCATCTTTTGTTGAGAGCCTCTCAAACTGACTTCATTCACCTCAGTTGAAGAAGCAGGATAAATAAGAGCAGGAGAGCAGGATCACAAAAGCAGCAGAAATGCCCAAATTTTATAATGCAGAGCAAACTTTACAGTTTGTTTTGGATAAAGTGAACCCGTGCGATTCAGATGGTGAAGAGATAATCTGTCACTTGAGTTCCGATGATGAAATATCTTCTGGTAAGATTTTTTTTAATTTTCTACAGTGGGTGAAGTGTGGCTGTTGTATTTTATGGAAGAGGCACACTGTAAAAACTACCATCCCGCCTTCAGATAAAAGTGACCAATACAATCCCCCCAATATATATATATATATATATATATATATATATATATATATACATATATATATATATACATATATACATATATATATATATACATATATACATATATATATATATAATATATATATATATATAT
>JBBPBX010112672.1:0-10560 GCA_038048925.1 Garcialebias charrua
CATATCATTACATCCTCCTTTCTTTAAAACATCACATTACATTTACAATAATACATATATTCATTGACCTTTAAATCACAAGTTCAGTCTTTGAGGTTTCTTTATCTGCCTTGTTGATCTTCTTAAGACAGGTTCACTAGAAATCTCTGTGCTTGAAGAAGATAAAGAAATAGAATTAGATGGAGATGATTTATGACCTTCTCCGTCCGTTTCGTCTACTCCATCCTCTTCACCAAAAACAACTGGCTCCTTAACAGTTTTTTGTATTTTAAGCAAACTGCGTCTATTACGTCTAATTATTTGTCCTTCCTCAGTTTTTACTGTAAAAAATCGAGGAGCAACTTCTTCAAGAACATTAGCTTTGGTCATCCATCTACCAGAATCTTCAATTCTGACTGTGTCATTTCTGTTGAGAAGCGGCTTGGTTGTTTTGTCATACACATGTTTTTGTTTAGCTTTTAAAGATCTTAGCTTTCGATGTAGTTTTGGAATCTTTCTCACTTTAGTGTAACATGGTAATGTAGTTCGCAGTTTTCTATTCATCAACAATTCTCCTGGTGATAATCCACATTCCAGAGGTGACGCTCGATAACTAAGCAAAGCAAGATAAGGATCTGAACCACTGTCAGCAGCTTTCTTCAGTAGTTGTTTGAGAATATGAACGCCTTTTTCAGCCTTCCCATTTGACTGAGGATACAGGGGGCTTGATGTAATGTGTTCAAATCCATAATGATCTACAAACATCTTCCACTCCTTGCTACTGAAACATGGTCCATTATCACTTACAACCACATATGGAATACCATGCCTGGCAAAAATGGATTTCACATGTGTAATCACACCAGTTGATGATGTACTTGACAACAATGCCATCTCAGGAAAGTTAGAATAGTAATCAATGACAACTAAGTAGTCTTTGCCCTGAAGATGAAACAAATCCATTCCCACTTTATGCCATGGTTCCATTGGCATGTCCATAATAATCATAGGTTCTTTAGTTTGCTTATTTCTGTGTTTTTGACATGTTTCACATGATCCTATCATTCTTTCAATGTCTCTATTTATTCCTGGCCAAAACACAGTTTCCCTGGCCCTTCTTTTGCATTTCTCAATACCAAGATGACCTTCATGTATTCTACACAGAATATCTTGCCGTAAATTTTGTGGAATAACAATCCTGTTCTGCTTTAATAAAAGTCCATCCACATGGCTCAATTCACTTCTAATGTGGTAGAATAATGAACTAGATCCTTCTGGCCATCCATTCTCCATGTGTTCAACCACACGTTGTAACTCTGCATCAGCTGCTGTTTCTGCTACTATCTGTCCAAACTTTGCATTAGATACAGGTAGAGCTGCACACACCATGTTCACATAGCTTTCCACATCTTCTGCAGTAGTACTCATTGCATCCTTAAGAGGTGCTCGTGACAGTGCATCAGCTATGATAAGGTGTTTTCCTGGCGTATATATCAGTTCGAAATCATATCTCTGAAGTTTCATCATCATTCGTTGAATTCTTGGAGACATATCATTCAAATTCTTTCTCACAATTGTTACAAGTGGTCGATGATCTGTTTCTACAGTGAATGATGGTAAGCCATAAACATAACTGTGAAACCTCTCCAATCCAAAAACTAATCCTAGACATTCTTTTTCAATCTGAGCATAACGACACTCTGCTTCTGTCATTGATCTGGATGCATAAGCAACTGGTTTCCACAGCTCACCCTCAGCTTGCAGTAACACAGCTCCTAAACCATCCTTGGAAGCATCTGTCGACACCTTAATGCTCTTTGCTGGATCATAAAAGGTCAGCACAGGTGCAGTAGTCAGTAGTTTTTTAAGGCTTTCCCACTCACAATCATGTTCATCAGCCCACTGAAAATCATTTTCTTTACACAAAAGTTGTCTAATACTGGACGTTCTAGCTGCGAGATTGGGAATAAATTTACCAACAAAGTTTATCACTCCCATGATGCGCTGTACTCCAGTTTTATCTTTGGGTATTGACATGTTAAGTATGGCATTTATCTTTTCTTGACTTGGCTGTATGCCCTGTACCGATAACTTATCTCCCAAAAATACAATTTCTTCAACTCCAAAAAGACATTTACTTTTGTTAAGTTTTAGTCCATGACTTTTAATGCGCTCTAAAACTTTGACGAGTCTCTCATTGTGCTCTTGACAAGTAGAACCCCAGATTATGATGTCATCGACATACACTCGAACTCCTTCAAGTCCTTCAACAATCTGTTCCATTGCTCTGTGAAATATTTCAGATGCTGAGATTATTCCAAATGGTAGCCTCAAAAAACAGTATCTGCCAAAAGGAGTATTGAAAGTACAATACTTGCTGCTACTTTCATCAAGTTTCAGCTGCCAAAAACCTTGTGAAGCATCCAATTTTGTGAAATATCTTGCACCTGTCATTTCACTAGTAATTTCTTCACGTTTAGGTATCTGGTAATGCTCACGTTTAATGTTTTCATTCAAATCCTTTGGATCCATGCACAATCTCAGTTCTCCATTCTTTTTCTTCACACACACCATCGAGCTAACCCAATCTGTTGGTTCTTCAATTTTTTTAATCACTCCCAACATAGTCATGCGTTCAAGCTCTTTCTTCACTTCATCTCTTAATGGTGTAGGAATTCTTCGAGCTGGATGTATTACTGGTTTTGCATTTTCTTTTAACTGTATTTTATATGTAAAAGGTAGTACACCAAATCCTTTAAATACATCAGCATAGTTTTGCACTATAGAATCAACAGAGTCATGTTGCTTACTTACAGCTGCATCAATGCGATTTACTCTTTTCACCAACTGCAAGTCTTCACAGGCTTTGTCACCTAAAAGAGAGTCCAAACCATCACTAACTACAGAGAATAATAGATTGTGTGTTTTTCCTTTGACGGTCACTTTTAGTCTACACGTTCCCAAACACCTTATACTTTGTCCATTATAATCTCTGAGCGTGATTATTTTATTCTCTATTTTTGGCTTGACTTTCATTGTTTTAATGTCAGACATACTAATCAGGTTTGCTTTAGCACCAGTGTCCAATTTCATGGGAATAATAGTGCCATTAATTTGCAACGGTGCTATCCATTTATCTTCTCGGATAACATGAATTGTTTCTTGTGGTTTATCTTCACAGTTTACCATACCAATAAAAAATGTGTCACTCAGATCAGCATCTTCATCAGCATCTTCATCTTCAACCAAATTCACAGACCTTCCTCTTCTCTTCGAAAAGCACTGCTTGGCAAAGTGGTTTTTTCCCCCACACTGAGAACATTGCTTTCCATACGCAGGACATTGTTTCAGCTTATGTCGAGAACCACATCTCTTACAGTTGAACATCTCTTCATCCATGCGTTGCACAGCCCGTTGTCCTCTGCGATGTTGTCCTCTGCTTGAAACTGCACCAACCACAACAGATTCACTGATGCTGGCCGGGTTGTCTGCATTGTTGAAAGTCCTCAGGTGCATCCGGGAGAGCTCACTGGCTTGGCAAATCTTCATAGCTCCTTCCAAGGAAAGCTCCATTTCTCTCAACAGCCTTTCTCGGATCTGCTTGTCTGCCACGCCAAACACTATCTGATCACGAATCATGGAGTCTTTCAAGGTGCCAAAGTTACATGTCTGAGCCTTCAACTTCAGATCAGTCAGAAAACTATCAAACGTTTCATGTTGATGCTGCACACGAGATCGGAACACATATCTCTCGTATGTTTCATTTTTCTTTGGTGAACAGTGTCTATCAAAATAATCAAGCACATTCTCCAACTTGTCTTTGTCGTCTTCGTTATCAAAAACAAATGTGTTGTACACTTCAATGGCTTGTGAACCTGCTATTGTCAGCAGTAGTGCTACCTTTCTGCTGTCTGGCTCCTCATCCAGTCCCATGGCCTTCACATACAGCAGAAACTGTTGCTTGAAGTTCCTCCAACTGCTGTCAACATTGCCGCTCAGCTTCAAATTCTCTGGTGGCTTCAAAGAATCCATGTTCCTCACTTGTCAGTGATCCAAACTGGTTACTTTACTCCTGACACCATGTTGTGTTCCATTTAATACCACCAAGAGAGTCCAGCATGTTGTTTGAACACCACTTTATTCTGCTGTGTCACACCTGACAACAATCAAGTCTTCTTCACTTATATACCTTTTTACACCACCATGTAACCAAGAGTTATACTGACACCAAGTGGCTAAACTGTTACATCATCATATCATGACAACATCTATATTCTAAAAACAGAAAGGAAGTCGTACACACACACACACCAAAACAAGACGACTGTCACCGCCTGAAGAGATCCTTTTATCGATCAGTCCAAAGTCCACCCTGGTGAAATCCACTGCACCCCCAAAGACGTCACTCCAACCGACGCCTGTGTGAGAGGTTGAGCTGGCCAGTCGGCTTCAGCTCGGCCCGCAGGACGCGTGACGTAGCCCACGCCACGCCGTCCAGACAGCGGGCCCCAAACAGTCCCAGGACCAGCCGGCAGGCGAGGGACGACCCGGATGGGGAGCAGAACCAGTCGGGACAGTCCAGACCGCCGCAGACACACAGCCACGGACAACCAGGAAGTAGACGTCGCCACGGACAACAGGAAGTAGACGTAGCAAAGGACAAACAGCAGCAGCTAATAAACAAAGATTAGAATTAAAAGCTGAACATAAAACAGAAAGACGAACTAGCGCTTTACTCACCACGAGCTCCACCTCAACAGTAGAGGGAAGCAGGAGGCTTGTACATTTGGTCGTGGAACAGTAGATCACGGCGACCTTAAAGCGCACATTCAGTTACGCTGGCGCGACCCAGCCAGCAGACGCCAGGGTCTGAACCGGAAGGCGGATGACGTGAAGTCAACCACTGAAGCCTGGCCCTTTTTATACCGGAAGCCAGCCTTGGACCCAATCACATCCCGCACTCATGTGGTGCGTTCAATGTCCGTAGGGACATCCTGCCACATTCACCCCCGCAAACTGGATCGACGTCCCGTCGATGACCCAGCTTGCCACCAGGGTCGGAACACAGCGGACACGGTTCTCTAAACCCCGAGAGCCACCCGCAACCAGCGCCACGGTAGAGGCATGCTGGTCTAATTGGACTGGCCAACTCGTATCTAGAAAATACCACTCCTTACCCAGGACCTGCACCACAATAGAGGTACGCTGGTCTCTATTTGGAAAAAAAAAACATAAATCATCACCAACACACTCTCTAGCTCAGAGGAGGCCGGCTCTAACACTGTATGAAACCCACTCGCAACCAGAACCAGCTACAATAGAAGCATGCTGATCTAGTTGGGAGAGAAAAAAAACATAAATAAAACGTCATTTGGTTTTGACCTAGTGAAATTACTCATCCAGTCCTGAGCCACTCAAAAACCAGGACCTATGCCACAATAGAGGCATGCTGGTCCCTAATTGAGAGAGCTAGCAATAGCTGGTGACCCATCATGCACAACAGACTAAAAACTGGGCGCTGGAGGCAGAGAATTACTCCAGCCCTGTGCATACGCCTGCACCTCCCCAAAACACCAACCTTTCAGTTACTTGGGCCATGTGGAGTTAGAACTGCAGACGGCTCAGCACTGGAGTTAGAGGTGGAAGGTGAACGCTCTGCACACAGCTTCTCATCAGCGCTTAATTGATCAACCAGGGTCCCCAATTACAGCAGCTCCTCCTCAATTACTACAAATTACAAGCTAAAAACAGGTCAACTGCTGCTGTTTGTCCTTATCACACCATACAAAAAAACAATTACTGCTTGATCACAAAAATATAAAATTGTTAAAGAGTCCCAGCCTCAAACTGCAAGAAGTACCAACAACGCCAAACGTAGCCAGACGGGTATTGATTAAAAATAGGGAACTTTAGTTTAAAAAATAAATAAATCTATTTTTAATAAAATAAGTGAATTTGGTTAAAAACTTTACTAAAAATTACCCTTAAGGCACATAGACCCGTTGCAGATGAGGCAGAGACAATTTCACACACACACCAATAAATTGCACAGTAGTTTGTTTAATAAAATACTAAATTTAAAATACAGTTTTAAAAAGGGCAATTCTAGCTCATTTCTATAAAAGTGCAATTCACATCTATATTCTAAAAACAGGAAGGAACTCATACACACACACACACACCAGAACAAGACGACTGTCACCGCCTGAAGAGATCCTTTTATCGATCAGTCCAAAGTCCACCCTGGTGAAATCCGCTGCACCCCCAAAGACGTCACTCCAACCGACGCCTGTGTGAGAGGTTGAGCTGGCCAGTCGGCTTCAGCTCGGCCCGCAGGACGCGTGACGTAGCCCACGCCACGCCGTCCAGACAGCGGGCCCCAAACAGTCCCAGGACCAGCCGGCAGGCGAGGGACGACCCGGATGGGGAGCAGAACCAGTCGGGACAGTCCAGACCGCCGCAGACACACAGCCACGGACAACCAGGAAGTAGACGTCGCCACGGACAACAGGAAGTAGACGTAGCAAAGGACAAACAGCAGCAGCTAATAAACAAAGATTAGAATTAAAAGCTGAACATAAAACAGAAAGACGAACTAGCGCTTTACTCACCACGAGCTCCACCTCAACAGTAGAGGGAAGCAGGAGGCTTGTACATTTGGTCGTGGAACAGTAGATCACGGCGACCTTAAAGCGCACATTCAGTTACGCTGGCGCGACCCAGCCAGCAGACGCCAGGGTCTGAACCGGAAGGCGGATGACGTGAAGTCAACCACTGAAGCCTGGCCCTTTTTATACCGGAAGCCAGCCTTGGACCCAATCACATCCCGCACTCATGTGGTGCGTTCAATGTCCGTAGGGACATCCTGCCACACTTGTAACCCAAAATACAAAATTAAAGTCACAACCCGTGCAGTTGGTGCATACAAACCATTACAAATAAAGACAATGTCATTACAACAACAACAAAAAAATCTGCTTCTCTCATGTCAAATCCTTTAAATACATTTGACTACAGATTAAGTTTAATTGGTGGTTTGCTCACTCTGCCGGAACGAGTGATTCTAGAACCTTCCATTAGATTGTCTTGTGTGACAGAACCCGGTATCACTGGTTCTTCTGTCCATCCCGTGTCTGTGTCTTCCTTTGAAGTGGTTTCATCAGGACCACTGTCGACTGATCAAAGTCAAAGTCAAAGTCAACTTTATTGTCAGATCTGCAATATGTACAATGCAGGACATACACAGGACCGAAATTGCGTTTCTCTCAGTCCCTCGGTGCAACAGTAAACATCTAAACATTGAAACACTGAAACATATAATAATAGACATAAGCATAAAATAGTAAAACTAACACTGTCCTGAGTTTTTTGCATAGTGGTATAAGAGTATGAAAATTTACACCAACTCTAAAACTAAAACATTAAACATTTAATGAACATAATATTGTCCTGAGTTTTTGCATACTAGTATAAAAAAAGAGTATAAAAAGTATAACTAAAATAAACTAAAGGTTTCTAGCATTGACATTTGCAAAGTGGCAAAGCAGCGTATGAGTCAATGTACACAGTATATGTATGAGGTAGTGACCATATGTATGAGGTTCCGTTCAGCCTTCAACCACCTCACTGATGTGAGGTGGTTGGGATTTGCCAACAGATGGCGCCTGTTCCTTCTGTATCGCTCCCCCTGTGCTGTCTCCACAATATAAGATCTGGGTGTGGAGCTTGTGTTTTGGACTACAGCAGGATTTGTCCACTGTTTCTGTCCATCCAATCTTGTGAGCACCGAGTCCCCTGGGCTCAGTGGTGGTAAGTCTCGCACTCCATTGCGGCGATTGTAGAAATATGCCTGTTTTTGTTTAGCTGAGTCATCAGTTTGTTGAATTTTATTCATGTCAGGCCATCCAGGTTTCAGATTGTCCTGCAGGGTGGGCAGAGTCGTCCTGATTTTCCTGCCCATTAACAGTTCAGCTGGACTGGCTCCTGTAGAAGTGTTGGGTGTGGCTCTGTATGTCATCAGAGCGAGGACTGGGTCATCCTGGCGTAGAATGCTCTTTGCAACCTGAACAGCCCTCTCCGCGTGGCCATTACTTTGGGGAAAGTGGGGGCTTGATGTGACGTGCGAAAAGTCATAAGCTCTACTAAACTCCCTCATCTCTGTAGAAGCCAGCTGCGGACCGTTATCACTCACTAACACCTCTGGAATACCATAACGTGCAAAAGTAGCTTTAAGCCTGGTAACAACTTGGCTGCTCGTAGTAGTCGGTAGATGTAAAATCTCCAGAAATCTAGAAAAGTAATCAGATACAACCAAGTAGTTCTGCTTTTTAAACTCACATAGGTCTACTGCCACTTTCTGCCACGGTCTAGATGGTAGTTCAGTTGTAATCAAAGGCTCTTTCCTGTGTGTATTTCTGTTCTCTACACAAAAGGAACACTGTTGAACTTTAGTGATAATGTCATGTCTCATCTTGGGCCACCAGACTGATTGAAGTGCTCTCTCTCTACACTTACTTAAACCTTGGTGCCTGTCGTGAATCCTCTAGAACCTCCTCTCTCATACTTGCAGGGATAACTATGCGGTTCCCTCTCACGACTAAACCATCTAGCTCAGACAACTCTCCTCTGACCTGGTAAAAATCCCTCACTGACTCTGGAATTTTGTCAATGTATTCAGGCCAACCTGACCTAATGAAACTGCACACAGTCTGGAGCTGTGAATCACTAGCTGTGCTGTGTTTTATCTCTGTGATCTTCTGTGGCGTGGCTGGCACCTGACTAACAACAGAGTCTATGTGTGCTGCTACTTCATCTTGTAACACACTGTCTCCATAACGCTGCTCTGGACCTCTGGATAGAGCGTCCGCCACTGCTAAGGTTTTCCCTGGTGCATATTCAGCTACAGCGTTAAACCTCATAAGTCTCATCAACAGCCTCTGACATCTCATTGGAACATTGTCCAAGTCTTTACTGTTAATAAGGGGCACTAAGGGCTTATGGTCAGTAATTAGTCTGAAGTTGTCGAGTCCAAACAGGTACTTGTCGAATCTTTCACACGCCCAGACGCCGGCTAGGCATTCTTTTTCAATTTGAGCGTACCTCGTCTCGGCGTCGCTCAGTCTTCTGGACGCGTAGGCTATGGGTTTCCACTGGTCTTTATGTTGCTGGAGAAGGACAGCGCCTAGTCCGTAGCTGCTAGCATCCGCTGACACCGCTGTTGGTTTGTTGACGTCGTAGAAAGCTAGGACTGGGGCTGCCACCAGCAGGGCTTTGAGCTTCTGAAAAGCCTCTTGTTGTGCATGCTCCCACAACCACTCTGTGTCTCTTTTTAGCAGTGCATAGAGTGGCTCACCCACTGTGGACAGTTCTGGAGCATATTTTGCCAGATAGTTCACCATACCCAGAAATCTTTTCAGTTCTGTTGTGTTGTTTGGCTGGGGAAAGTTCTCGATGCCTGTTACCTTTTCTGGGTCGGGCCGGACACCATTCCCGTCGATAATGTGGCCTAGAAAACGAACCTGAGCTTGTCTGAACTTGCACTTACGTTCGTTTAGCTTGAGGCCTGCCTCCTCGATGACTTTCAGAGCTTTGTCTAATCGTTGGTCATGGATCTCCTCAGTTTCTCCGTGGATGAGGATATCGTCCATGTAGACTTCTGTCCCTTCTAGTCCTACCAGAGTCTCTGCCATTTTCCTTTGAAAAATCTCTGGCGCGCTGGTGATCCCGAAAGGGAGACGCCGGAAAGCATACCTCCCTAGAGGAGTGATGAAGGTGGTGAGCATTTTACTGTCCTCATGCAACGGCACTTGATAAAACCCGCTAGCTGCATCCAGTGAAGTAAACACTCTTGACCCTGCGAGTCTAGGTAGTATTTCCTCAACAGTGGGCAGCACATACTTTTCACGTTTTACCGCTCTGTTAAGCCTCCGGAGATCTGCACAACAACGAACCTCCTGCTTGTTAGGTTTGAGGACAGGCACCATGGCTGCACACCACTCCGTCGGTTGAGTTACCTTTTCGATGATGCCTTCAGTTTCCAGCCGGTGTAGCTCTTTCTTTACCAGAGGAACGAGTGGAAGGGGTATTCGCCTCGCTGTGTGTACAGCATACGGTTGGGCGTCGTCCTGTAGGAGTATTTTCACTGGCTCGGTATTCAGCAGTCCTCCTGACCTGAAAACACCAGTCAGTTCATTCACTCTTTTCACAAGTCCCATGTTTACAGCTTCCTGACGACCCAAAAGACAGCTGACTCTCCCTCTGATAACATAGGCTTTAAATGAGTACACTTTTTCTTTGTACTTTGTCGTAGCCTGAAACAACCCCATGCAGCTGAGATCCCCCCCTGGACCAACCAAGCATGTATCTGGTGGGTCGAGCTCTATTTTTGGCTTCATCATTTTAAATGTTTTTAGGTTAATAACTGTGGCGTCTGCACCAGTGTCTATTTTAAAAGTTATTGGGACGCTGTGCACCTCCAGATTGACTGACCAGTCTTCCTGGCTGCTTATTTTCCCATTAACTTCACCCAAAAAATAAGGCTGCTTCACCTCCTCAGTGACTTCTCTCACTTGTTTTGAGTGA